>JANHFQ010001282.1:122263-132701 GCA_032468035.1 Aparallactus werneri
TTCACAAGCAAGTCTCTCTTTCAGCTCTCCAGAAGAGAGCCTTTTATTTGAAAACCAATGTTTGCCATTGCAAGAATATCTTCTGGTAGGCAATTAAAAGCTTGGTGAACTTTGCATCCGTTAGGATCAGTTAGGCTTATCAGGTCAATGAAATATCGTGGCAGTGTTTTTTATTTGATTTTTTTTCTTTCTTTCTCTTGAATGCTCAGAAGGTGTGAATCTAAAATTTGGTTATTAGAACAACAGGGAACTGAAAATAGACTGCTGCTTCTTTTAATCTGAGTTTATGCACTCAATGAATAAGAAAGCAAAGTTGCTTGCAGACTCTGTGGCTTCTGATAGAACACTGCAGCCATGACAACAAGGAAGCATGACTGAATCACCATGACAAAGAACCTAAGAAAACTGATCTGGTGCTGCTATGAAACAAAAGCAAAAACATTAATAAATCAAAGTTTGGTACATCTTAGAAAATAAACCAACCTCTCCCCCCCAATTTCTGAAGTAGCAAAAAATAATTTAACTACCTAAAGATTGGTTTGTTTGCCTAAAAGTGCATGAAAACAAAGTAGATGTTCTTAATACGAAATGAATTCTTTTTATATTGGAAGGTGCCATGATTTGTATCAAACTGAATTCCATTAAGGAACACTATTTTCCAGGAATACTGAGATGAGAATTTCAATGTACAACAGTATAATTTCATCATATTGACGTTTTACTTTCAACACTATATTATTGCTGGCATCTCTTAACTTTGCATGTTAATGAAATCCATATATTATCTTGATTGTGCTGGACTTAAATACCTTTTAAAAACTTTTGTACTTCTAAGTGAATTTGGTAGGAATGCTGCAGTGTCATTTTATTTTTACTGGTGTATGCCAGAGAACAAACTTAGATAACATGCTTTATTTGGCACTTTGTCACAACTAGACACTTCTGTGCATTAAAACATTTTCCCCATGTATCTCTTCAAATTAGATACCTGAATGTATATTTATATATTGTGATATCCAGTAGCGATTGAGATGGGTAATGCCATCATCAACTTCCATAATCATTTACATCTTTTGTAAGCTAAAATAGCCTTCTAATCTTGAATGTAACGGAAATCCTTTTGTTGTTCTTATTGTAATCAAAACATTTGCTAAGAAAGTCTGATTAGAGAGTAGAGAGATTGTTGAAGATTGGACAGAGGTAGGCTAAAATCTCTGCCTACTCTGAGCCTGAGAGACTGAGGCTCAAAGTCACCAGCTAGAAGCCATGATCTTGTGGTTTCTTGCCCCCTGTATTTAACAACTTCACCATGGGTATCTCATGTATTTAGTAGAGATGTACATTTAGATGACTGCATGTTTTTGTTAATACAGACCGATGGTTTTGTTCGTTTTCTTTTTTAAAACTTTTTTTTCCAGAAAACTGGGAGGGGGTTTCAAGGGGATTCTGATGCAGCTGCTTTAATATTCCCATTAACCTTAACGAGTTGACTTCTCTAAATAGAGGCATCTTATTTCAGGTTTATACAAAGCCTGAAGAAATGAGACTGCTCAATCAGTACTCATGCAAAATCCAAAACAATTCTTCCAAATCAGTTTTGAAGGATGTATAATCCTAAGATTTATTAGGATATCAAGTGCCTGTAGGAACAAGACGTTTAGAGAAAATCTTTATTTTTCTTGGAATTAACCATGATGCCATGGAAGCCACTTTGCTGACCCAGCAAGTCCTCTGCCAATGGGGCAACACTTAGTTGCCAGTTTTTCTAAAGCTCCAATAACAGTTAGAATGGCATTACAATAGTGGTGATGGCGGAAAATGTGGCATGCCAGGGAAGATTTTCTGTGATGTCACAGAATTGGACTGGCATTATTACTGCTCCCACAATTCCAAGCAGCAATAGTGAATTCCAAACGTTGCTTTTTCTTTTTAAACTGTTGGTAACAGATATGCTAATTACCCTGATAGTGGAATAATTACGTACTGTTTCTGTGAATTAATCTTAATCAAAAGAAACAATGGATTATTTGCAAAGAAAAGCTTTCTCCTCAAAATAATTGTAGTTTATTTTTGCATAATGTTTGAATTTCCATATTTAAATTTAAAAACTTTAGAAAGAGGCTACAAAATTGAATTGAAATGAATAGGTGGGCATAGTATACAAGATTTTCGCACACAACATCAATTCAAGGGTTTTCCCCCCTTCTTCTTTCAATGAAATAAAATCTTGTGGATTTTTCCTCCTATTGGTGAATTTATCCATGTATCATTTAGTGATATTCTCTTCTTCAGAATCTAAAAGATAAACAGAAACAAACAAACAAACAAAAAGGATTACTAACAATGATTATATACATCCATACAGAAAAAGAAAGAAAATTAAGCTTCACCCAAGCTATGACAAGCACATCCATTTGTGCCATGCTGAAAATTCCATAAATGTCATTCTTTTTCACCCAAAACGTTTTTGGCTGATTCAAGCAAAGCAGAATGCCCTGCAAAGCATGAGATCATTAGGTATAAGTGTCATTATGCACTTTGAATTTCATTTTCTCTGGATATGAATATGGATGGAGTTCTTGAAATCCCAAAAAAATTGGGAGAGAAAAATGGCCACACATGAAAAGATGTAGCAAGCAAATCACAGTTATTTCATTTTTAGAATGAAAACAAGGCAATAAAAAGAAATCAAATATTAACTGCACCAATCCCAGATTCAGCCATGGAGTTCTCGGGATGAAGCAAAATGTCTAAATGACTTAAGCATGACCTTATATGAAACTCTGTGAAGCAATAGATGGAACAATTTCTTTCTTTTCAAATAGGCCAGTCCTAGATTGGACAGGTCTGTATTTTTTTTTAGCAAAACAGGTATGGAAAGTGCAGAATTGCAGTGGCATGATATAAATTATAGGAAAAGGGGAACCTCAGTTCCTGAGCTTGGTTGCCCAAGTGTGTGTTCTCTTTTACACAGGGCAGTTCTTGATCTGGAGAACAACCACAACACGGTCAGCTCATGGGTCACCATCTTTCTTATTACTAGGCAGAACAGTCCTAAGACACATACTGTATATCCAAAAACATTGCTGCATGAACAGACATCTTGTTTTATAATGGTTTGTTTAAAAAGTCCTCCAGTTATTTAAATCAACATTTCCTG
Source organism: Aparallactus werneri (assembly GCA_032468035.1). Lineage (NCBI taxonomy): Eukaryota > Metazoa > Chordata > Lepidosauria > Squamata > Lamprophiidae > Aparallactus > Aparallactus werneri. The sequence goes on from JANHFQ010001282.1 coordinate 125,424, forward strand.
GTTGGGCATGTGGGAAAAGCATAGCATTTTCCAGGATTCTTCAGCTCCACAGCACCTTCTGACAGGCCTTCTGCTTACTCCAAGCAGCAATCTGCTCTTGAAAAGTAGAGTTCATATATCATGCAGGAAAATGAAAGTTTAGGTTTAATTAGGAATAGAAGGATAAAATATATGTCAGAAAGTATGAAATGGTGTTATCTAGGTTGTTTTGGGTATGTAGGAACGTAAGAAATATTGGTGGGCAATATTGCATATTAGGTTCCAGACAGTGGATGATGATCATGGAAGATCTATGGTTTTGTAGAAACGCTGCACAACAGTCTAAAATGAATGTGACAAAAAAATTCTAATAGTAAGGGGTAAATAAAATGACAAAGTATGGAGGGTCATTTGAAGATCACTGAGTGTCTGTTTAGAAAAACATTTGTTTCGATTATGGATTAATCGATTAATCCATAATCCATATGGATTAAGCATCAATCTCTTCATAGATACACATGGTAGATGAGGGGCTCTAAATTTGTGACAGACCTCTCCTTGAGATATCAAAAGTGGATCTTAAAGAAAAATGGACATGGAAGAAAAAGAACAAAGTGAAAGAGATGAAAATAAAAAGGGGTGAAAATAAAATGATTGCAGGAAGAAATACAAATGCTGTATAGAAGACAGAAAGTACATATAGAGAAAGATGTGGAAACTGCTCCGAACAGACCGAAAAGACTTATGTTACAGAGTGCCACAGAAGTCTAGTGGTACACCAATAGGAAATATAAAAAAATTCAAAAAGTATGTTTGGTAGAATGATGAAGGTTGTGGGTAAGAAAAATTGCATACAGGAGAAAGTTTTCTGCAAAAATTGGGACATTCTATAGTGTGCATGGGGATAAAAATTAGTTTTACAGAGTGAATTTGATGCAAATAAGTATTTATTTCAGAAAGTGAAAGAGCTAAGTAAGGAGAATGAATAGAATTTAAAAATAAAAGAGAAAATATTTTGGGATGATAAAAAGAAGAATTCATACGAATGCTATACAATTTAAATGTTGAAGATAAACGATGAAAAGGAAGTTATTAATACTATTAGAATTCAAAAATAATAAAGCTATAGATGGTCTAATGGGAACAAAGTTAAAATATGGATGTATTTGTTTGTGAGTGGCTGTGTACTTTATTTAACATGTGGGAAGATTGTCTCTGTCTCTGATAATAGGAAGAATGATGTTACTGTTCTCCTAAATTAAGGCTCCAGTGGGGTACATTAGGCAAGTATGCCTGAGATAGTCTGCATAATCCTGATAAAACAATTAGAAGATGCAATCATTAACAAAATTATGGGGATTCAGAAAAGTACCGCATTGGAACAAGTTGCCATTTATGCAGGGCTGTATTCATGCTGTACCCCCATCCAGTTTTAACCATAGCCAAAAGAGACAGAACATCAATCCTTACATAAAGCTTTTTTCAATGAAAAATTAACATATCCAATTTTTTGATAGTAATTTTCAGTGATAGATAAGTGTTCAGGCTACAAACTCCTCTAACACTTGACGTGTTCTGTGCATGGCATATTCAATCTTTTCTGAACCTTCAGAATCCCAACTACTTTCAGAATTCATGGATACAACAATCTTTAAAACAAAAAACAAAACAGCAATATATACTAACTAATCAGGAACGAAGTGAAAACAGTAAAAATGTTTTGTTTGTGTGGATGTGTGAGTGTGCATTTTTTAAATATTAGTTTTTCTCAGAGATTAAGTTACTTTTGAAGTTAATTTATTCACCATATATTTTGGGAATCTGTTAGCCTTGGGTGAAAAAATAACGTAAATTGTTTCAATCTCTGCAATAAAATTAGTTTTCACTTTCTTACATATGTATATAAACATTAATTTGCATACATTCTTGAGAGAGAAAGAATGGTTTAATCTTGACGCTTCAAACTAAAAAAACCTGTTTTTCCCCCAATAAAAATAAAGGCTAGAGAAACTAAATTAATATATTGAACATAACATTTCTAAAATGTAGAATGTAAACTAGATAATTTAGAAATTAATTCCATTCTCAACACCAAATGATCATAATGTTTTACAATTAAGAGGAAGCTAGCTTACTGTTCAAGGTTTTTTCACTAGAAATGTATAGAAACTTCACATTTAGAGGTAATATATTTGAATACCAAATGCTGGGAACAGAATGGAAACATTTTTGTCTTGTTTCTTGTTTTTAAAAAATGTGCAGGCAGTCTGACTTACAACCACAACTGAGTCCAAAATTTCTGTTGCTAAGCAAGAAAGTTATTAAGTGAATGTTGCCCAATTTTTATTACCTTTCTTACCACAATTGTTAACTCAATCACTGCAGTTGTTAAGTTAGCAACACAGTTGTTAAATGAATCTGGTTTCCCAATTGACTTTGCTTGTCAGGTTGTTACAAATAGTGATCACATGACCCCAGGACACTGCAAACTTCATAAATACAAGCCAGTCCTCAAGTGACCGAATTTTGATCCCATGACCATGGGGATGCTGCAATAGTCATAAGAGTGAAAACTGGTGATACGTCAGTTTTCTCAGTGCCATTGTAACTTCGGGCACTAAGTGAATGGTTGTAAAGCAAGGACTACCTCTATTTTGGATTACAAAGACTCTTGATCTCAGGCAACAAGATTCCTGTTCATGCCCATCCTACCTTCTGGATACTGTCGCATCTACATCAGTGAAACTATTTTCAAAAGAGTTAATGAAATGTAGCAGAAATTCTTACATACCTGCAGAAGAAAATTTGGGTGTATAATAAAAGAGAAAGCGAGAGCATGTTATGAATAAAGATAAGGGCCCATCTAGGAATTTTCAGTTACTTGTACTTATGGTATTAATGTTCAGACATTATCATATATTGTGATAATGTGAAGAGATTTTCAGAATTGTAGGTCATCTAGTCCAACCCCCTGCCCAAGCAGGATAATTGCCTCTACCTAGGATCAAACTCACAGCCTCCTGATTGTGAGGCGAGAGCTCTACCTCTAGGCCATCTGTCTAGGATAATGTACTGTATTTGCAAATACTTGTGTCAATCTGAGAATTAGCTAAATCATATCTATCAGTCTTTTATGCAGCATTTCACCGTCATTCATTCAGAGATACTGGAACTGAATAGACTGTTTTAATTTTCAGTGTGCCAAACAGCAGCCTCCTGATCCTACATTGCAAGTTTTCTGCTACTTTCTTTTCTATTTCAATATGCAAAAAGTCTGTAGGCAGAGTAAAATATGCCGCTTGGTGGCCCAACACGTGTTATGAATGCTTCTTCATTCATTGGTGATGGAAAGAGAAAGGGTACAAATCATCTCACTGAAGATGAATTCAGCTTGAGGTGAATCTGAAGAAAAGAAATGGCTGATAAAACTCCTGGTGAGCAAGAAATATTTGTTGGCATCTTTCTTTAATGTCCACACTTTTGTGAAGCTTAAGGTTAATGAGATTGTCCACATGATTTCCCACAAATCCACATATCAAAGCAGGAACCCCATGTTTTTGATGCTGCTTATTACTGCCTTAGGTCTCAGTGCCCTTTGTGATGCTTTAAAGGTTACAACTAATTCAGAATCCTTTTTTAAGCAAAATGATTAATTGCTTTCAGTTCATTTGTGCACCTGACTTTTTTTTTTTTAATTTTCCAGGTAATATGAGAAATGCTTCCTTTCTACTCCTGGCCATGATTTTAAGGATAACTTGCTGACTATACCCACATGCTAAGTCTGTGTGAAAGGCCAAATCATAACAAGGCTGAACTGGAGAAAAACAAGGCCTCAATATACTTCAAATGATGTGACCAATGCTTCCAGTAACCCATCTCCTTATTTTCAGAGTAGAATGCGGGCTACATTTGCAAGGCCTTTCTCAGACAGAATTTTAGCATCTCTTTCAAAGCCATGAAAGTACTTTGAATATGAACTGGCTGCTTCTTAATACTGATTAATTTTTTTTGATGCAGTATTACAATCAGATTTCGCAGTTCTGCAGTTCGCACATGTTCAAGTAAGGCCATTTCCTTACTATCAAATTGTAAAATATGTAACTTTATTGTCTTGCTGTCACTGAAGTTGGTTAACCAATCCTGCTCAGGTAGAAAGTTAAGGTTGTTTTCTGACCCCAAATAAAATTACAGCACTGCAAGCGTAGTTACATTTGTGTATTTGAAAAGAGCTGCTTGCTTCTGGTAAGTGCAACTGCAGAAAGAACTAATTCAATTCAATTATATTTTTAGACTTTCAGTGTGACATGGCAAAATGTGAGATCTGCAAAGGACAACCTCTTAAAGAGATCACGTCCAGATTTATAGCAGGAGAGCCCAGGGAAGCATTCTTGGGCAGTAGCCTTCCAGCCTGTCATGGGAGCACTCTCCCTTTGCAACCTTTCCATAGCCAGTCCACTCAGCTTTAAGATCTGTGGACTTCAACTCCCAGAATTCCTTGGCCAACATGGCTGGCTGAGGATTTCTGGATGCTAAGTCCACTGTTGCTGAAGTTGAGGAAACACTGCAATAGCCCACTGCTTTTCAAAATGTGTCAAGATCTTCCTGAAGTATCTGCCCTTTGAAAGCTGTGCTTCAGCTAATAGAAAAATGGGTCAAAATTTGCATGTAGTCAAATTTTACTTTATGAAATAAAATCTATTATTTTAAAGTTTCTCTAATGTAAGCCTTATACAATGATGGGTAGTTCTCTAAAATGAAAATTAGCAGACACATGAATACGCTATCCCTCAATTAAGCTTTGCCCCAACAAAGGTCACAACTTTTCTGAAAGGTCACAACTTTTAGGATAAGGCCTATAACTCAGTAATAGAGAACCCCCTACTTGGTACACAGAAAACTTCAAGTTTAATGCTGGTGTCTGCCCCTGTTCAAGATCTACGCAACTGATTTAAAACATTATATTGACTGCATTCAAATTATGGAAAACGTGCCATGCTGGTAATCTTTTTGATATGCTGAAATAACACAATTCTTCCATCTGGTTCATTCCCTATTACATCTTTTTTTCTCTTGTTCGAGGGATGGGTTTCTCCCAGTTCAAAAACCGGTTCACTTGGTGCGGGGATTTTCTGTGCGCATGCATGCAAATTGCACATGAGCCAAATGCGTGCTGCACATGCATCAATTTAGGCCCAAAAATCAGCTGATTTAGCTATCGGTTCAGCTAAATTTAGGCCCGAACTGGTAGTTAAATCAGCTGATTTTGGGGGTTAAGGTGATGCATGCGCAGCACGCATTTGGTATGCGCTGTGTACGCATCACACATTTGGCACACACTGCGTGCGCTTCACCTTACGCCCCAAAATCAGCTGATCAGCTGATTTTAGGACCAAATGTGCATGCATACTGGTTCACTGAACCGGTAGCCTATCTTAACAAACAGTTTGACTAAACCAGGCGGAACCGGTAGAAACCCACCCCTGGTCATAGGTACTAAAATGGTAGTTATAAAAGAATCAGTTGCTAATCTGTGGCCATGTACATAATGCCTTTGGCTTTGCTTCACTGCCACCAGATTTCTTTCTAAAGCTTGTGTTTTTGCTTTTTCTTCCCTTGAACCAGGCAGCACACCTTCTATTTAGCCAATATGACAGCATTATAAACCACAGAGGCTTTCCACTTTTTCTTATACTTCACTTGCTACATTTGTTTTTTCACAGTAAGGGAGAATGAAGTAAAAATTAATAAGTGTCCACTTTATGGAGGCACAGCAAAGCACTCCCCAAGGCATCCAGAAAATAATTACATTGCTTCAGAAGGAGGCAGAATTTTCCACTAAGAAAAGCATGCCAACATAACTATAAAGGAAAACTATCAAAGCTGCCTTTAATGTGTTTCTTCTGCAGCAACAGAACCAAGTAACTTCAGAAGCTAATTGCTTAAAGCTCCACAATATTAGTGGTACTGATCTCAGACTGGTACTGTTTTTGAATATGAAGTAGCCCTAACAAATGTTGCTGAATAGATACAGTAAACGGTAAGACATCTGATTTCTCAAAAGTTCTTTTTGAAGAGGAAGTGTTGTGCTACAATAAGAAACAAAAGGTCCTCTAATTGGCCTGATCCAGTCAATTATCACTTCAAAGTATTATTTCATATATAAAGAGTTCTATCTTCTGAAAGGAGGTGCTTGCAAGGCCTTTGCTTAAGAAATCATCTTTTTTTGGACAATTTTAACAAATGCCCAATTCATTTTCATTGAAACTGAACATAATGATTGCCTTTGCAAATGCTCTTGATGCTTTCCATCTGGATATAGAAGAAAAAATAGCTATGGCTGTTATGACAGATGTTCATTACCCAGAGAAAGACAAGGGAAATAAAATCTTCCTAATATTCCTGGATGTATGGGTATTATTGACCATGGTATCTTAATGGTATTAAACTATCTACCATGTTTAATATCATTTACCATGTTTTTTTATCAGAAGCTTTGGTTAATAGGTGCCATTAAAATTTTTCCACTCCACTTTTTCATCATTATTAAAGGTATTGAGACACATCTATTAAACCTCCTATGATTTTCCTTAAGGAGTCGAGCAAGGCTTTTCTTCCTCTTTCTTTGTGTTATTTTGTATCTACTTGTTCACAGATTAGGAACATGTTACCAATATATTAAGCAGAATCCTTTCCTGTAATTTGGAGTTGGGTAAATTCAGGATTTCTCAATGGTCCAAGCAGTAAAGAATTCGAAATGGTGCTAGATGTGGAAGAACAATCTAAAACTAAATATGGGAAATATTACTCATTTCAGGAAAAGGATTTTAGGATTCAAGAAATATAAATGTTCTGGTTGTGGACATACTTAGACAATAGAGACATAGAAAAAAGCCCAATTAGGCATTAAATCCAGATCAAATTTAATCAGAATAGCAATCCAAATTAAAGAAGAGAGTCTAGTTGTCTAGACTTCACTTGAATGCATCCCCATCATGGGGATTATGAAACACTCTTAAAGTTAGGAAGTTTTTTTTTCTAGAATTTAGTCAGACTTTACCTCATATGGTTAAGTTAATTAACGTATTTTTCGGAGTATAAGACGCTCCAAAGTATAAGATGCATCTAACTTTTGAGAAGGAAAACAGGGGGGGGGATCTTCCTCTCTCTCTGCCTCCTAGCAATTTGCCAATTTGCCAGAGCCAATTGAAATCATACATGTAAAACTTCTGGATATGGATTTGCTTTGTTTAAAAGTCAAATATGATACCAAATATCTATAATGTCCTGGTATTTTTTTTT
>JANHFQ010001285.1:72632-83517 GCA_032468035.1 Aparallactus werneri
GGTATTCTGGAATAAGCCCCTGATGAATTAAATATAGCTTGGATGGAAATATTTTTGGGGAAAGGTTAAAATAATACTTGCTTGACAAAAGGATGGAAGGCATATCTGAACTTTTGTGTGTGTTTTCATTCATTTCTTTATTCAATTTTTCCTAATTGTTCTTAAATTAATCATAATACCTTTGTTTTTTACTTTATTGAAAAGCTCTCTTTCTTTATACACACATAAACACACACATATGATCCTCATATGTTTTTCTAGAAGGGTCAAGCTCAATTTCTAAGCAGAATAAAAGACAATAAAATGATTGTTTTTCCAGAAAGTCAATAAAACTAAGGTATTTTCTGCATCTGTGGGTGGATTCCATTTCACTGGAAGACAAACCTAGCAATAGTAATTACAAAATGAAACAATAATTTCTTATTCTGGAGATAGCTAAGTGGGAGGTAAAAAGGGAGGCTAGCTTGGTCTGCAGATAATCTCTTGCTCTTATTCATTTGCCTGCTGGAAAAATGTAGCTTTGTTAAACATAGCTTTAAAAAACTAGATAGCTACAAACAATTCTGGGGATTGCTGCAGAACTTTGATGTGTGACTACACAAATGACAACATGCAGCAGAAACTGATTAGCTGCACTGTAAGTGCAGACTTGTCAACTGAAAGCTTCTAAATGAGTGATCCTGTGACATTTATTACCTTTACAGCAACAAACGAAGCAGAAGATTTGAAAAGCCCGGGGACTGAGACAGACAAATGAAGAGCAAGTCCCTATAATTAGTAATCTGTGTAATTCAAAACAGTAATTTATAAACTAAATTTCAGCAAAATTCAGAAAAATCTTCAAGTATATATAGTGATTCATACACATATTTCTTTTTAAGTAGAAGATGGATACAAAAATTGTTAATAATTATCTATACTTATAAATATTTTATGCATATGGTTAAAACAATATCTACTCAGTCACTAATGCGAGTCCATTTAATTCTATAAAATAGTTTAAATTCATGGAAGTTTTAATCTGGATAAATAGAGGAACAGAAATTGGCTACAGGCTTACCACTTCCTCCACGGCAGGCTTGAAAACACAAAAGGAACAAAGAGATTGTCATATATAATTTAAGCACACAAAAGCATCTCTTCGTCTGAGCAACACAGCACTAATGCTCCATTGTCCAGGAATGTTAAAACTATATCCCCTATCCCACAGGGTATAAGAAGTCAGGCTATAAACAGTGAGATTATCCAGCTCATATCCATGACATCATGATATGTCCTGATCAAAACAGTAGGTCGTTTATCCAAACCCCCAATGTGTAACTATATAACAGGACTGTCAAACGCATGGCCCGCAGGCTGGATGCAACATGCGCTGGGCACACCCATACCCATTTTAGCGAAGGGGGGAAAAGTGTCACCACCATGATGATGTGAGTTTGACACCCCTACTATATAAGGATAACACAAGTTTAATAAGTAACTAGCCAGACTTGCAGTATTTTAGCACTGCTCTTTGAAAAAGAGTATGATTACCAGCCAAAACATTTGGTTAATTTAAACAGTATTTAAAAGATCAACTTTTCAAGGTAAAAAAATACATTCAAATAATGGAATACATTTTTAAAAAGGAATAATGTAAAAAATATCACAAAGCAACCCAGGTATGTACATAACCCACTTTAGCTGGTTGCTATTGGACTTATCTAAGACAGAATTTGTTAGTGTTTGTCTTTGAACAAAGCCAAAAGCATAAGCAAATGAACAGAGGCTGTGCTTGGTCTGTTAATCTTCCTAGACAAATATTCCCACATAAAATTTTGCAGTATTAAAAGGGAAGACTTACCTCTTCACCCTCCTCAGAATGGGTGGAGAGTTGATCATGCTGAATTATCTCGGCATCTTCCTCAGTTGGCCCATTGCCTACACGAATCCCACCAAAATTGAGCGTTCCCTAAAGCATACAACACAGGAGAAAAGATACACACACACAAATATATATATATATATATATTCAAATCAAATTATATATATATATAAATAATTTGATTTCAGAAAAAAGTTTTCGTATACAAAACACATATTGTGCACAACAATATTTGTGCAAATATTTGTTGGATGATAGGTAGTCCTTGATTTATAGCAGCAATTGGGAGCAGAATTTCCATCGCTAAGCGATGTGGTCATAAAGTGCATATCCCTGTAGTTCTGATTGCTGCTGAATACCATGGTTCTTAGGCCTGTTCCTGTGCAGGGATGCAGAGGAAGATCTGAACAGGGCAAGGGAGTGCACAAGAGGTGCAAGTTAGGGAGAGTTAGTGAAGGTCAGAGAGGATTCAGATGCACAAGAGACACTGTACGGAGAGTGTTATGAGGGTGTGCAAGAGGTATCAGTGTAGGTTGGAAAGGATGTGCATGGGTGAGATAAGCAAGTGGCATAGATCAGGGAAATTGCACAGGATGGTGTGAATGGCTGTTGCAGCACAAGCACAGAAGGGATAAAGGAGAGTGCCCGGGTGGAAGAGACATATCCCAGTGATTTGGAACCCTCTCTATTGGCTTCCCCATTGACTTTCTGGGGAAGCTAGCAAGGAAGGTTACAAAAGAGAGGCAAGTGATTCTGGGGCATTTGGTCTTAAGTGTGAACTGGCTGCCAAGTACCCAGATTGCAATCATGTGATCACAGGGATGCTGCGACAGCCGGAACTCCAAGGACTTGTCATAACCACCATTTGTTCAGCACTGTTGTAATTGGAATGGCATTGACTAAATGTCATAGATCAAGGACTGCCTGTATTTTATGTTTTCCAATTCACTGACTTATAGATTGGGATCCATTAAGACTCAGGCCCAGCCCTATTCAGCATAAAAATCCAAACTGAATAATTATAGACTTATGATTGTTTTTCCCTTGCATGAAAATGTTCAGTGATGAAAAAAATCATCTCCTCTTTGGATAACATATTCTACTGTCAAATTTCTTTTATTATTAAGAAGGGTTTTTAATTTTTCTTTATATTAAGATGATCATTCTATGACTTGTGCCTTGCATTATGAACTTGGTCATTGGCTTTCCTCATTAAATAAAATATTCATTTATCTTAGGAGCCCACTTTTCTGTGTTTTAAAATTATTTAAATTTGAGCCAGTCTTTTATCTATTCCACCAAATTTTTTCTTTACCTATAATTTTGATCTTTCTGTCCACCTTTTCATCTGTGCATAACCTATTATTAAATCTTGTGACATCTCATTGATACCTTGATACCTCATGATAAAGAAGTGTTGATAATTGTTGACAAGTAGTTTTCAGAATGATTGTGGACCATGCAGCTTGTATAACTAACTAACCTGGAAACCAGAATGTCATCAAATATCTTATCACATCTTTACTAAACATACATTATGTCTACAGTATTCCCACAATCTACTAAGGAAGCTACTTGAGCAAAACTGAAATATTAGCCTGACAAGACTTATTAATGATAAACACTGGTTTCTATTAATTTCACTTCATTTTTTTCCAAAATACTTCCAGCTCATTTATTATTTGCTTTAGAATATGGTCAGATATCAATGTCAACCTATGGTTCCTTGGATCCTTTTTTCTGAACAAAGGAATACTTTTTATTTTTCAGTGATCTAGTACTATCCCTGTTCTCCAGCATTTCTCAGATAGTAGAAGTTAAGCCAATCTATCAGCAAATTGTTTCAGTATCCTAAAATGAAATGTATTAGGCTTAGGCAACCTCAATTCATTCAGCTTCAGTATATATTCCCTGGCAACATTTCTATCAAGCTGAACTATCTTCTATCAGTGCCTAGTGGAAAACATATTCTTCTCTCAGAAAAACTGAGCTAAAATAAAAACTGAACAGTTGAATCTTCGCTTTATTATTTATTAGCTTTCTACCATCTTCATTAAGCTTTTCACTTGCCATCTTTTATTCTGAACATACAAAAAATACTCTTGTACTTTGTCCTTTGCTACAGTTTCAAATAACCACTTAATTTTAGCTTTCATGTTCAGGAATCACATTTTTACATCTGAACTAGATTATTACACACATCTCATTTGACATAATGTGCATTAGAAATAAACCTGAGGAATAGGAAGAAGTGCCCCAGCCAAGACACCAATCAGATAAAAGAAATTTGAGTTGAAGGCAGAAATGTAATTTGAGTAAACATCTTATACTTGACCTCTTTAGTTCTCATTGAGATAAAATGGGGTAGGGAGTCCATCCAGAATTGTAAGATTCAGTTACTGTAACTTATAATAAAAGTAGTATTCATAAGTTTGGATTTCTAGTTTGGTCTATCCCAAAGGGCTGGTGTTTGCCTGTCTAATTTATTTAAAAAGAGGGTGAAAAACTGAGGCAACTTCTGGAGCAATTTCTTTTTAAAAGATCTATAGATCTCCCACTAAGTTCTGTAGACCTAGAAGAATTTGCAATATTCAGGAGAAAGAAGAAAAGATTCAGCTGTCTCAGTCCGTGTTGAGTTAAGTGATGCCCTGTCCCCCCTCTCACAGTGCCTGGAGGTTGTTAAGGGCTGGATGCGGAGCAATGAGTTGAAACTGAATCCTGGCAAAACTGGGTGGCTCTGGGTTTGGGGTTCTTTGGCCCAAGGAGAATTGCCACCTTTGGTTTTGGATGGGATGGCATTACCCTAAACAGACCCTGTGCATAATCTGAGGGTTCTCCTGGACTCGCAACTCCTGCTCAAAAGAGCAGGTGGTGGTCATGGCCAGGAGGGCCTTTGTGCAACTGTGGACTGTGTGCCAGTTACACCCTTTCCTGGAACGACAACCCCTACTCACGATTTCTCATCCCCAAGTCACTTCCCATCTTGACTATTGCAATGCGCTCTACATGGGGCTGCCCTTGAAGAACATCCGGAAACTCCAGTTAGTGCAAAATGCAGCGGCCTACATGATTTTTGTGCAGATCTCGGTGTGCACATGTATCACTTCTCCTGTGGAAGCTGCACTGGTTGCCAATTTGCTTTTGGGTACAATTCAAGGTGCTGTTTGTCACCTTTAAAGCCCTTCATGGCCTATGGCCAGGTTATCTGAGGGACCGTATCTTACCAGTCACATTTACCCGATCCATTAGAGCGGGGAGGCAGGGAATGTTGCGGGTCCCATTCCCTAGGAAGATACACCTGGTGGAACCCAGAAAAAGGGCCTTCTCTGTGCTGCTCCCTCTCTTTGGAACATCATTCCCCCAGAGATTAGAACAGCCACCCCTCTAACACTCTTCCAGAAGGCACTGAAGACTTGGTTCTGCCAGTGGGCGTGGGGAACTGAGAGAGGCTTGTGTGATACGTTGTTGCCAGGAAGAGGGGCTATTACATTAATTTGTTATTTGATTACTTTATTTTATTAGTTTTATTTTTTAAATATGATGTTTTATATCCCTATAAGCTACCTTGAGTCACCATGTGCGAACGGGCAGCAATATAAATTTTGTAATAAATATAAATATAAATAATAAATAAATAAAAAGACAAAATTATTGGCTAAAATAATTATCTGCTAGCAAATAAAGAATGATAACAAGATCAACCAGCATCTCATATGAAAGATGGTTGTCACCAACAGGTGTCTGAGGGTACCTCACATAGCAGGCATATGTTTAGACATTTGACAGTCTCAACTCTAGCATATGCAACTCTCCCCAAATTACTAGAACGCATTGATGTATCTGTTAGATCATTACAAAAGCAATAACAAGAAAAAATCACTTAGGTGTTTTATGTTCCTCTTAGTCTTAAAAATATACTTTTCATAGAATTACCCTAACTTATTGCCAAGCAAACTCAAATTAGTTATGAAAAAAGTGAGGACACTCACATTTCCTTAGAAAACTGAAATATCACATTTCATTTAATTTCACATAACCACATTAGCTGATCAAGAAAAATCTTATCTATAGTTAGTTCAGTCCTTCTTCATATGATTCTGTTTAGACTCCTGCACAGCTACAGCGGTAACAAATCATCACACTGCAAAGACCCTCTGAATAAGCAGACATTCTAACTTGAAAACCAAATATTGAAAAAGCCTCCACTTTCATGTCTTTCTCATAGGCTTCCATAGACACCTCCTTGGTTAGCAAGCAGGATACTACAAATTGATTTGACTCTATAAAATAGTTCTTATGTACTTAAGCTTGACTCTGTACACTTAAGATTAGAAATAATTCTTGTTCCCAGGTAAAATTAGAAGGTTCTTAAAATTTAATATGTTATTTTGTAAATTTCCATAGGAATATTACTGGTTAGCAAGTAGTACTGACCTTTGACTTGACTCAGTAAAGCAGTTCCAATGTTTTTAACCTTGACTTTGTAATGTGAGTCTGAGAAATCAGCCTTGATCTCAGATAAAATGAGGTAATCCTTTTGGTTTTATATAAAATATATAATTCCACTTTACAAAGCAAGACTGAAAATATATTGTATTCTGTCAAATAACATACCTGATTTTTAAATAAGTAATCATATGATTTACTCCAAGAACATAATACTGCAACAAGAAGTCATGATATTCACATGATTTTTAAGACAGCCATGAATTTAATACAAAAGAAACTAATTAAGAGTGAAGAAGCTATCAAATTATATAGAACTCTCTTCACTTCTATAGTTCAATGCATTGTCACAAGGATTCTTGAAGCGTATTTTCCATGGACAGAAAAATAGTGATGACTGCAAAGGTAAATTCGGAATAGATGGTACTACTGCAAAGACTGTAATATAACCAATTTTTAAAAATAGTATGAAAAATTTTAAATATGTTGGAAAGAGGAATCATGGGTTGGATCATAATAGAAGGAAGAAAAAGCTGTCAACTATGGAAAAACCAAAAGCAAATACAAAACAGGGGATATTCTTTCCAGATTGTGGTGACTTTTAATGAAGTACTATAATGTGTTTTTCAAATTATTTTCTCAGGAACTCTGACGTTTTTCAGCACATTAGGCAGTATCCCACAATAAGAAGTGTAACAGCAGGCAATCTGCCTTTAAATTCACTTTTTCAATCTGCAAATTTCCTTTACAATCTGCATTCAGAGAGGATGTATGCAACTAGGGATAAGGGTACAAAGGGATAATTAATTCTAAAAAGCCCTAGCTGGCACTCTAAAATAGTGAGCACATGCTTTAAAACATGCAGAGAATCTTCTGCAATACACTGTAACTGCAGGATCCTCCGGAAATAAACTTAATACTGTATCATTTCCTATATGTGTGCGGGTAGAATTTGAAACGAATAAGATTATTGGAGTGTATCTTTTTGAGCAAAAGGCAGCTGTGCTATTCCTCTTCCTCAGGGTAGATACTTTCCAAAGTTCCTGACACCTTCTGTTTTCATCATGTGTATAGGTGGCATCTTTTAATCCACTCACTGTTGCAGCCGCTGCTGCCTCTATTGCCTGCGGACTCTGGCTTGGGCTGACATGGGATTCCTCAGGCTGCCCTTCCTGATAGTGAATGGAAGGAAAGAAAGCAGGAAAGGAGAAGAAAAACAAGAGAAAAAGGGAGACAAATGGAGGGGTCATGGGAAAATGAGAGGGTCAGAGAAGGAAGAGGGAGTGTCTTTAACTGAGCTGCACTTTGAAGGGCAGTTGCATCTTAACAACGTACTTGCCACAAGAACAACAGATCTGGAAGCCAGAGTCAGATCTTTGAAGAATTATGGGGCCAGTCTGTCTTTTAGGCTGCCTGGCCCATTATTTCAATAACATGCCAGTAAGACAAATTTCCCTTTATAGTCCTAGATTTTAAAAAAAATCTGAAAACATATCCAAAGGTTTGTGAGGGCTCATTTTTCCTTAAAAAGCAGCATCCTTCTCTATGCAACTAACATCTTCTAAACCAAAAGTAGAGCCAAAATATTTATGACAGAAGTGTCCACTGTTTTTAAAAAATCAAGAATTCTCACAGGGCTGGGCACATCTAAAGTAGCTCTTTGGATTCCTATGTGGCAAATATATGCATATGGATCAAGATTTCAGGAGACAGATTCAGACAATACTAAACAATTATGGGTGTACCTGTTCCTTAGCACAGAGCAGAAAAAAACCAAGGGTAATATTCTTCTGCATGCAGTTTTCCACTATAAAACATTGGACCAAACCTCCATAGTTGAATAAATAAAAAGGCTCTTAGGGAAAAAATTCTTATAGTCACTCACCAAATGCTTTCTTTGCAAATACTGTTGGCGAAGAATTAAGGGCTTAGCAATCAGCATCCATGGGATACACAGAAATGCTACTACCACCAGGAAACACTGAATACCTTTCTGTAAGAAAAACAGGACAATCAATGACATCACCACTAAAAGTAAATAAGATCTTAATGACGGTAGCTGCATTGCACATTTATGAGCTAAATATTCAGTGCCAATGATAATTGTGGGATATAAGACCCTTCACTTGAACTTGGTTAACAAAACCTAACCGAGCTATCTGTGGGAGACACTGAACCATTGCTAAAATGTCTATGAACCTGCTATTAATTAGAATTAGGAACTACAAAGTTTTTTGACTAAAACCATCTACCTGCCAAATGTCCTGATACAAATCACACTGAAACAACTGCGGGTTGCTTTAATATATCTTGCATAGTATTTTCCAAATAGCAGTATTGTTTTTTTCTTTCTATCTAAATATTGATCCTATTAGTTGTTGCAGGAATTGTCCAATCAGCTTGTTGCCCATTGCTTAACACTGTTGAGCTGGGAGAGATTGACTGATCAAAAGCCACCCAGTTGGCTTTTATATTTAAAGGGGGCCTAGACCTCACACTCTTCTTGGTTTCTAACCTCGAGTCTTAACCACTAAAACAAACAGGATCTCCCCCCACCCCAACACACAAACACTAGCCTCTCTCTTCCTGTGGATAACTTATTTAAACCGCCAAAAGAATTTTAAAAATGTCCTACAGAGAAGAAGAGTTCTTTACTAGACTACCTACCTGCCCACTATAAAGCATTTGGGAATTTTTTTCATAGGAGAAGAGGAACATGTTGATGAGGTGAATAAGAAGACTTGGTGCATGCATGGAATTCTTAGCATTGTATGCAGCCCATTTATAGAGGATAAGGATGATCAAATATCCAAACAATGAAGACATGAAGATAATTTCAGGGATAAAGCCAAGGAAGATGTTCAGAGGTTTCTTAAAATAACTATAGAGATATGAAAAAAACATTTTAGGAAAAATATTAGGAAATAAGTTTGGAAAAAATTAGGAAAAATTAGGTAGTGCTTTTAGCCAACAAATTGTGAAATTAATTGTTTAGTTAATATGCATTGTCAATTGCTAAATTAAATAAGGTTTATTTATTGAATGGTACATTCCAAGCCCCTTTCGATATTTAACTTCCAGCAATTAAACATATTATAATAAATATATTGGTAACAATATGTTATATTGTTATATGTTGTAAGAAAAATTCTTTATTTAAAAAAAATTCAACTGCATGACTTTTGGCAGCCCATAAGACTCTATTATACGGAACAAAGTGAAAATAACTTACAATGAATATTCTGTCTTTATTTCCATATCCTTTACTTTTTTATAATTTAATTAAATGGATCACACTCACATATGGTTAAGCAAACTAAGGGTGACACCAAACATCATGTGGATGATGCCCAGAATTACTGACATCTTCATTTTGAAGGAGTTAAGGAATGTCAGCTTGTTGGTAGCAATGTTCCAGATCTAGAGAAAAAAAATAAACAAGATAAGACAGAAGGTAGACCTGGAATTCTTTCCAACCTCTTTCCAGCAATGGCCATAAGTTCATTCATATAAGCAATGGCCATAAGTTCATTCATATAAGCAGCGGGAGGCACTCTCTACACTCTGGATGATGTGACTTGAAAAGTTTAGAATAGAGCAGTCACAACAAGTTGAACCACTTCCCAAGTGCTTCTCCCACAAAGATACAGTACATTGGGTGAATTTTAGGAATGTTTTCTTCTGCAATCCCCCAGCCTAGTTTTTAAATATGATATTTCATTTGTTGGTTTTTCCCACTGGGTTAAATTTGGCCCTGTTCTACTTAGTTATCAGAGAGTTACTGTGCTGATGAAGAGATGAACAGTAGTCCTTTCATACTTTCTTTCAAAATTCTATTTACTTACAAAGAATAAAGTGTAATGGTTAGACCAAAGTGGGATAAAAAACCCATCCTCACTTTAAATAAATAATTAAACACTACCAGTTTATGGATCTCATGACTACAGAAACAATCTGAGACATTTCCATAAAAGGATTTGAATGCAAAGGAAATTCTGGTAGTCCGGGTGAATCTTAGACATAGCTAGGATTGCCTGTATTTTTGGATGATTTCAAAATATGGCAACTCAGCATTTTAGGAGAGCACAATACAAAGTGTGATACTGATACATGTGGAAAACATTACAAAAATGTAAGTTTAAAGACCAGGATGAAATGTAAAATTCTATCATCTCATTCTGCATAATGTAATGCGCTCTTAACATGCAGTAAACAGCCTATCGCATTAGCAAAACAACTGCACTAATTATCTTTTTTTCCAGTGAATCAGACATTTTTGATACTTTGATAACTCTTAACTTATAAAGGATAAAGTGGGAATGCGAAAGAGGGAAGGAGAAACAATATGAAGTAAAGGAGAAGAGGAAGGAAAATAGAAAATGGTGGTTCATACTGGATCAATGCCAAAGGGATATGCTCCACCAAAGACACCATCGATTGCAGGATTAAGCTGAAGCATAGGATACTCCCGGAGAAGATCTTCTCTGTAGAAAAAGGAAAAGAAGCAAGTGCATTAATATCTAAGCAGAGCAGAACAGAGCAATACATTGATATGACAAATCAATGTACTCCTGA
>JANHFQ010001285.1:118639-128773 GCA_032468035.1 Aparallactus werneri
GCATAGGTTCCATTTAAAAGTGGGACACCATGAGTTGAAGTCCTGCCTTAGCCATGAAAGCCATCTGGGTGAATTTGGGCCAATCAGTATCAGCCCAACCCACCTCATAAGGTTGTTGTTATGGAGAAAATAGAAAGAAGGTATGTTGGATATGTACAGCACCTTGGTTTATTTGTAAAAACAATACAGTAATGGTGGATTATAAATAAATAGAAAAATAAAATGACCATTACTTTTCCCAATCCCATAAGCTTTATTTATTACAGTGAAGAAAATAGTGTTGTTATAAGAGTAAATGAGAATAGAATGATGACTTTTGTATGGTACAAAAGACAATAGAACCAGTGATTAAACTGTAATTATTTCAGAGTGAATAGAGAGCTGGCAGACTAAAGATAATTGCAGAGTTAACTTTGCTACATAGATTCATCATAGCACAAGAATCACAATTGAACACATGGGTGATGGGAAAAGCTGCTGATTGATATTTTCTAGAACTTTGCTTTTTTGCAACACAACTTGTCTCTCCATACAAAGAAAGAAGGATAGATTTGCTTTTAAAGAGGGTTTTTAAAAAAATATCAACCTCAGTTTCTGCTGTTGCTTTGGATGCTTCTCGCCCTGCCTGACACAGTGTGTTTTGTTTCAGAACAGCTCTGGCAGTGATTGCTGTTTGGGCTGGGGATTAAGCTGTGCTGCTAACATACTAATGTTCTCTGAATTATAGCTGTAGGACTAGCACCACTCTGAATATGTTCCCAACCAAAAGAGTTTGCAACCTATAACATGATTTGAACATTTAAGAGGGTGTTAGTAATATGTGTATTCATGGGACAAAATTGAATTGCTGGCAAAGCAGGTTTGATGCCTTGATCTTGGAAAAATATACTATTGAACGCATCAGAGGCAACATTTTTGTTAGAAGTTATTAAAGCAGTTTTTTCTATATCCTGTGAATATCCTAGTGCGTACTTCCATTATTGTTTCAAGCAAATAAACAGAAGCTCAAGGGGCTTGAGTAGGACCTGGTATTTTCAAAACAGAAGGTAACTCCTATTCCACCTCCACCAAGCATTAAAATGTAGGAATGCTAGGGGGTTTTATTTATTTATTATCTTCTCTTGACACATATAGGATTGTAGTCATATGTAATTTATTTATTTAGGGAAAACCCATCAAAATTTACCTATACAGCTAGTCCTATTTCAGTGACCACAGTTGGGATCAGCAGCTCAGTCTTTAAGTGAAGTGGTTACTAAGTAAAATTGTGACTGTGCTTACAATCTTACTTCAGTTTTCCTTCACTTTACGAAACTACAGAGATCATAAATGTGGGCATTGGTTGCAAAGTTACTTTTGTATCATTGTCATAACAGCAAAGGATCATATAGAAGGCAGGCACTAAATGAGGACTATCTATCTGTGCAACATCTGAAACCAGTTATAACAGTGGAGCTGGACCTTTATTAAGCAATACTTAAGTAGGCTGGCTTGATACAAAAATAATTAAGACAACTACTAGGTGTGCAGAAGAAGGAATTTGAGTCATTAATATATTTTACATATAATTTTAGTTTCCCCTCTCATGTTCTCCTTTACCCATTTATATAATAATCAACTAGGTTTGCCACTCATTTCGAAAGGAGCTTTGTTCATTACAGCTCACTGAAGAGCCATGATAAAAGCATTTGCTTTGCTAATAACAATTTGCCTGAATTTCATGATCTTTGTTTTCAAGTGTGCATTGAAATATCTGAGAATGTGCAGAGAATTTAACATTTAATATGTGAATTATTTCTTTGTGAAAATAGAATAAGGGTGTGGCAGTTTTTCTGGAAATGATTTTATAATTGCATTCATCCAACTTATTCACCCAAGTCAGTTATTAATCTAACATCTGCATTTGCACAAACATTTAAAACATTTAAAATGCTTACAGGTTTTGTGGCTTTACATAAAGCTACCAGACTGAGCTACAAAAATCTGGACTGTCAATTGATGGCAGGAGAGAAAATTTTAGTCTTTTTATTGTCATCTAGTAATTATATTAATTTTATGCATCCTAGATTTCATAGCCTCACATTTGATGCAAATTTAGGCTGTTGGATTAATTTTAAATTAATCACATTGTGTACATTACATCCTAAGAATGGTGTTTTGCTTTCTTCTTTTGGCGGCCGAAAGCAGTTATGTGATGCTCCAAACTTTCCAAGTACTTGTAGCATTTTTCCAGATTAATTAATAACTTTTTGTTTGCATAGTTCTGCATAGCATTTTTGTTTCTCCTTAATTTTTATTCATACTTGATTTGTGGGGGCAAATCTCTTAGCATTTTTCAAAGCAGTGTTGGAACTCATTAATTTTGTTCACCGTAGTCTTGCCAGATTTTAATTTTGCACATGTATTTAGAAATATTTTACTGACACTATTTTGAAAAGTAGGCAAAAAAAAACCTCTAAAGTAAAGATGAAATATAGATAGGAATGAAAAATACTAGTTGTTTCAGCAGAACTTTTCAGAGGGATCCATTCTCTTGATTATCAGAGTTGCTATTCTAATGTCACTTGTTCAATTGTGTAGATATCAGCGTCTAGCATATTTCTCTCTTCCAGGAGAACAAAAATGGTTAAATAGGAAAAAGACCGGGATCTTCCATATTCCCTGTTTCATGCTGTTCCATGAATCCACATACTGCTGCTATTGTACTTTACTTTGAATTCTCAGTCCTTTATATCTGCCAATATTTTTACCCATCTAATCATACTACAAGAGAAGCCAACGTTAATTTTCTTATAGGTATGAAAAGCAAAAGTAAAAGAGAATCCATAAGAACCTAGTGCTTGTCTTGAATCCAGCTAAATCCAGTGCCTAAAGGAAACACATGGTACAGAATTATTACCTCTTGCCCCCTCTTGGATTTTCCAAATATTGAAACTCAAAGTCAGTGTTGTAGACTTAGCCATTTTGATTAAGCCCAAACCACAAGAGGTTCTGTTAGTATACAAGTGCACAGTCATAAAGACTAGCATGAATTTACTGTAGTATAGGAGCCTCTTTATAAGAAGAGTTGAATTTCCTTGAATTCTGCAGGCAGATTTTGACAAATAACATTCAGCATTAAAAAAAACCAATTAAAATACACAAATCCCTATAAGGCTATGGTTGTGTCTTCCCTTGGGAGGCAGCTGTGGGATTATTCACTTCTGTCTATTTTCAGTATCATTCATGTCATTGATATTGAAATTTCCCAAGAGATGCTTAGAAAATTTAGCTCAGTACAGCATCTCACAAAAATCATTGGCTTCTTGCAAAATATTTTCAAGGCTAGCTTCTTCCCCTAGCTCTTAAAAATGCATAATGCATTCTCTGTAGTGTCTTAATTTAGAGTAAAGCATACTGGTGGTTTATTAATAAATTGTTGCTTCTCTTGCTATTGTTTTAAAGCAACCATGACTGGAAAAATGGCCTTGTTGGAATGTAGTTTGCATTGTTGCAATGGGCTAAGCTCCCCGGTGATTACCGTAATTAGCTCATAGGATAGGAGATAAACTAAAGGCAGCATCTTTTCCCAATAGTGCTCAGCATAAGATAGTTAAAATAGAGGTGGGATACCGAGAAGCCGCATGTGTTAGACTAAAGGCTCTTTGAAGAAAGCAATCATCTCTGTTTATACAATGCCATGTATCGTGCTTTTTTAAATAAGGAAAAAGCAATAACCAACCATACTTGTGGATGTCACAAAACTGAATGCTGCAAAGTTGGAGGAAATTGTATCACATGCTTACAAAAATGTTGTTGGTCCCACACTATGATTTGGTGTTGACAGTGAAAATACTTGATACCACAAATCATGAAAATAAACTATGGTGCAATTTACCTTTTATGCATTCATCCAGCACTGTAAATTTGGTTTCATGTAGGCAGTTTTTGTTCCTGTTCTTGAAATACAGTACATTTCAGGTCACCTTTTATATTAATATAAAATATAAACACCTTTTGTTTAATTTTATATTAAACAAATAATATGACTCTGTAAACTTCTTAGAGAGTGCTGGAAAGCATGGTGAAGCAATATATGTATTATTATTGTTATTGTTGTTGTTATTATTATTATTATTATTATTATTATTATTACAGTATATGTTACAGATTGCAACAGTTCTGATTGGCTTAGAAAATTATATTAAATAATGCAACAATCAATAATATAAAAATATACGGTCTAAGAAGTATGCATGAAAAGGCTTTTGCTCAAACAACCAAATATCTTCAGCTGATTTTGATACAAGAATCACACTACAAAGTTCTATAATGTTTTTTTCTGAACAATATATAGATTTCTGAGGCATTGTAGAAACAAAGGCAAATAGTGTCTATTCCAAAGCAACAGACCTCTGATATCTCATTATCCTAAATCTTAAAATTGCTTTGCACATGCTGCCAGCTAAAATTGATTTTTCATCCTATGTATTAGGAATTAGGTGTGTCTCTCAGTGTATTCCAGTAACTCTTTGAAAAACGGATAAAAACAAACATTGTTTTGACGTCAACTTCTGGATTATTCAAAATATTATTTTTCTTTATTGCTGTAATACTATAGAGAGATAATGAGAATTTATACCAATAAGATTATCTCATGACTATAATTGTATTATGTGTGTGAGATGGAGAGAATGAAAAAGTATGGAAGAAAATTGACAATCTTAAGAAGAATCATTTGGGAAAGCTTTGAAAATATTTAGAAAAACTTAATCCAAATACAATTTAAAATTCTTTGTTAAAAAAAACAAATGAACATTCACGTATAGCCTTCTGGAGTTAATTCACAATCTGGCATCTTTCTACAAGACAGAACAAAGTCCAAAGCAGCAGACTTTTCTTTTGTTGATTTTGTTTCATGTTCAGGAAGGAAGAGCAAGCTAAACATTTAGAATGAACAGTCTCTAGCTATTTAGATTATACTTTAAGGCAAATTGGGTGGATGTTGTGCATGTTTCCACTCCCTCTCCTGCACACTGTCTCTAGTTAAGGACAACGTCAGGAAGGAAGAAGCTTTCAAATAAGCCAGCTGGCCTGTTTATATTTATTTATTTAATTTATTTAAGTGTATATGCCGCCTGGCTCACAACACTCAACAGTAAAAAAAAACAATAAAAACAATTTTAAAATCCATGAACAAGTAAAATAGAGTTAATTCCAACAATACATTCAGACCATGTACAATCCAGATTATCAGACAACACACCCACTGCTTAAGAAACCGCCATTCAATCATTGGCTGCAAGCCCGCTGGCAGAGCCAGGTCTTGATGGCTCAGCGGAAGGTCATCAGGTCAGGGTTAATCTGGACCCCCTGGGGCAGCTGGTTCCAGAGGGCTGGTGCAGCCACAGAGAAGGACCTGAAGGAGGCCAACCCTGTGGGTTCTCACAGGGCAGTGGGAGGCAAAAGGTGGCAGAAGGCTGTCTTGGAGGTAACCCGATCCTAAGCCATGTAGGGCTTTAAAGGTGATAACTAGCACTTTGAATTGCACCTGGAAGCTTACTGGGAGCCAGTGCAGCTCGCACATGAGAGGTGTAGCCGGGGAGTACTGAGGTACATCCATAATGGCTTGCGCGACTGCATTTTGGACCAGCTGAAGCTTCCGGTTTTTTTTCAAAGGCATCCCCATGTAGAGCGCCCTGCAATAATCTAACCTTGAGGTGATGACGGCATGAGTGACTGTGAGAAGAGCCTTCCGATCCAGGAAGGGGCACAACTGGTGCACAAGACGAACCTGTGCGAAGGTCCCTCTGGCCACAGCCGACAAATGATCTTCTAATTGCACCTGTGGATCCAGGAGGACACACAAGTTGCACACCCATTCCAAGGGGATCAGGATCTCCCCACCCAGAACTAAAGATGAATATGCAACTGGAATACGAGAGGAATAGACCCAAAGCCTTGTCTGGGTTGAGCCTGAGCATATTTGTCCCCATCCAGGTCCCCACCTCCTCTAGACACCAAGACAGCACTTCCACAGCTTAACTATTAAAGTTAAGAAGATTACATATTGAAAATATTTTTTCACAGAGAAATCTGAGTTATTTTAAAGATATAAGCTTAGAGTATATCATTACTAAGTATAACCTTTGGTCTTAATTTATAAGTTAACCTACGATAAGTTTGTTGACAATGGGGGAAATGGCATGGTTTAACATGTTGTTCTGAGCCTGGAGTTGTTTGGAGTCTCTTGATGCAACCTCTCCAGGGAGAGACTTCAGGAAACCTTCAAATGAACTAATACACCAGAGAGAGACTCATCCTCCAGGTTGCCCATCACAACCATCAATGAGCCCAGGGAAAGCACATAAAGGAGATGGAAAGTTAGTATCCTTTCTCTTTAAGAAATTCTGCTTTTCGTGTAGAAGTGGACCCTCTTGAGTAATACGGTTTTCTGACAAAAGCTTCCATTAGGTGCCAAACTTTGATGGAACAAATTGTTTTGTCTGATTTATGTATTGAATAGTATACTTCTTCACTAGGCAAATAAAATACAGTACAGAAACATTTTATTTGCTTTCTTAGATATGGTAGATACAACTATCATACCCAACAAGTCCTCTGTATTGTAGAGTATGTAGGACTATTCAATCCAACCCCAGATTAACAGTAAAAAAGAGGAAAGAATAGATCCCTTAAAACTAATCATCATGAGCTAGCATCTGGATAGCTAATGGAGTTATATTGTAAACCAGTTCTCCCAACATTTTTGAAAACACAAATTCATTGCTGTCAAAGATTGCCACTACTGCTATTACTTTGAAAAACACAATGCTCCATTGCTATTGTCACACTTCTCCACCAAACTGGTTGGCATATCAACTACTCCTTTGTAACCCATGATTATTTTATTTTTATTTATTTGTGATATTTATAGGGCTGCTGATTTCACAAGAGCGTGGCTTCACAAGAATATGATTTCATAACAGTGGAGTACAATACCAAGTTTTTAAAAATCCATTGCGACTTTTTCTCTTCTATAAATTGTGCAGTGTTTTTGTAAACTATCAGGAGTCTTTGCAAGTCAGATGGTATATAACGGGTGTTGGCAACTCGCAGCTCCAAAGCCACATGCGGCTCTTTGGGCCTTCTGCTGCAATTTCCTGTCCCATCACTAGCTGCCCCCCCTCACCCTCCCCTCCCCTCTTTTGCCTGGCTTGAGAAGGTACAGGAGACAGCAGGGGCTGATTCTCTGGCGCCTCACTCTTGCTGGAGCTTCTTCCGGCCCTTGTTGGTGCTGGGCATGCCTCGGCCACTTGGGGAGATGCACAACCTTCTCTCTGCCCTGAGACAATGGCCTGACCCGGCCGCAACCCATGCCAACCTTGCTAACACGAGGGCTGATGGAGTGGGAATGGGATCTGGGAAAGGGGGATGGCGGACAGGGGGATGGGCCCGCAGCACCCAATCGTGGCTTTAAGCTCAGGGCAGTGGGAAAAGGGAGCTGGCCCCACCAAACCTTGCACACCCACCCCGGAGGTCAGGCTTGGAGAAAGCCGGATTGCCCTCACCAAAGATGCTTGCCCATCAGCTGGTCTCCCTCCTCTCTATGTTTCTCTCTATGTGTATCTCTTCCTCCCTCCACCCCCTCTCTGCCATGGCCTTGGGGCTCTTTGCTACTCCTTTTATTTCTTCTTTTTGGAAATCTGTGCTGGCTGAGGAATGCACACCAGCCACAGTGGAGCCTTCCCTTTGGATGACCCTCCTCTTCCCCCTCCTCCTCCTCTCATGACCCCCTGGCCAGCTGTGGCGGGGCCAGGAGAGTGTGCATGTGCAGGGAGACCCTCCTTAAGCAAGTGGCCGCCTGTCCCGCACGCGTCTTTGCTGCGCTTTGGCTAAGCCCGGCCACTCGCCCTACATGTGCACATGTGTGCACCCTCCCGGCCCCACCACTTGGCCAGGGGGTCATGAGAGGAGAAGGAGGAGAGGAGGGTCACCTGAAGGAAAGCCTCTGCTGTGACTGGTGCGCATTCCTCAGCTAGTGTGGATTTCCAAAAAGAAGAAATAAAAGGAGTAGCGAAGAGCCCAAAGGATAGCTTGCTAGCTTGGCCCAGTCTCAGCTTTCCAAGAAAAAAAGTGACACAGAGAGAGAGAGAGAGATACAGAGAGAAGGGGAGATAGAGAGAGGGAGAGAGACATAGATACACTCAAAGAAAGATACAGAGAGGGGAGAGAGAGGGAGAGGAGAGAGAGATATAAAGGGACAGAAAGAGAGGGGGAGAGAGGAGAGAGTGGATGAGAGATACAGAGAGGGAGAAATACAGAGGGGGAGAAGATACACGGGGGGAGGGAGAGAGAGACACAGAGAGATACAGAGAGGGAGAGATATAGAGAGGGAGAGGGGGAGAGATACAGAAGAGAGAGATACAGAAAGAGGGAGGAGAGATACAGGGGGAGAGGGGAAGATAGGGAGAGGGGGAGATACAGAGAGAGAAGGGGAGAGATACAGAGAGAAGAGAGGGGGTGGGAGATACGGAGAGGAGCAGAGAGATACAGAGAGATACAGAGGGAGAGGGGGAGATAAAGACAGAGAGAAGGGTTTTGTGGCTCGATAGGTGAGGGTAGGGGGTCATGTGACTGGGTGGGAGTGAGTAACATCAAGTTGGTCACGGCCACCCAGGTTTTGTGGCTCCCGGTGTTTTTTTTTTCCTGTGGGAATCAGGTCCAAATGGCTCAGTGTTTAAGGTCGCAGACCCTTGGTATATAGCAAGGACTCTTAAGGGATTTTTTTGCTCATGACCCCCTACCGAGCCTCATTTATCTCTTTGACACCCTGCCTTTGGACATGCCTGGGAATATGATGGCCTCTTGAAGGAGGATATAGCCCACATTGAGAACCATTGGTATATTAAATTTAAAAATAAAAAATTCAAATGGACCTCTACATATAAATTATAATTGATGGGTGAGTCAGTCTTGAATTTGAAATATCTAAAAGTAGCCTGGAATTAGCTAAATTTTACCTGTACAAATGACAGGACATGACTGATTTGAACCATCACAATATCTGTGCATGATTCCCGATTATTTGTGATGAGGAACAATGCTTTCCGGGCAAACAAAAGAGTGGATACAGGCCACAAATACCTAACATGTAAAAGTAGGAAAAAGCTATCATTTTAGGGAGAATTACTGCCAGATTGCTGTAGGTGCCTTTGCTTGTGCATCATCCTTGCTGCCATTGCACTGACTTGGCCTATGCCTAGTGGCTATGCTTATAGAGAAACCTTTGGCTCCATCAATACTGCCCACTGATACTCATTTTCCTCACTATAGCCCGAGATGATCCATGGTGCGCCCAGTGAAACTCCACCGGAGAGTGTGCCCTTTGACCTTTCAGAAGACAGCGAACCTTATGACCTTTCTGGAGAGATTTTGCCTTCTGGCCCTTTAGCAGAAACAGTGCCATGGCACCAACTGGCACAGAATGAAAATGGAGGCAGCAGCTTTGAGTCAGAGAAGGCCAAGCCATCTTCGGATCAAACTGAGCCCTTTCTTCTCAGCTTCTGAAACCTCTGCCCCTACATTTTAGCTGCTGGCTGCCTCACTGAAGTCTGTAGCCCTGCCCTTTTGCTTGTAAAGCAGTTTTGGGGCAGTTTAGTCGCTTTAGCTTTTGTTACACCTTTTTGCTATGTTTGCTAGTAGCTCTAGAGGAGGGAGGAGAAAAATATAGCAGTCCACTTTAGAAAACTATGATTTTGTGCTCATTTAGTTCCTGATGCCATTTGATAGAATAAGAGTACAACCTTTTATCTTGACCTCAATCAAGAACCCAATATCATGGGTCCTTATATAATCAAGAGAAATTTAGGAGAGTGTTAGCTACCTAGAAGGATTAGAACTTCATCTCCCTTCCTAGTGAACTTTAACTTTGACAGACAGATAGTGACATAGAGATACAAATACAGACATGTATTTGTATCTCACAAATTACAGAAAACAAATACAGACATATATACACAGACCTTGTTAATATTATATTCATTTCATAGTACAATTTCCCCCAATCTTATTTTCTCTGGACATTTTGGATGTAACTCCCACTATCTCTAAGCAGTGCCAAGGTCCCTGGCAGCAAAATTAGAATGTCTCAAA
>JANHFQ010001285.1:147466-157647 GCA_032468035.1 Aparallactus werneri
CGTTTGGCTGCCAGGAGGCTTCAGGGAGGCTTTCTAGGCACAAAATTGGGTGTCAGGGATGCGGCTGCCCACCCAGTCACATGACCACATAGCCATGCCCACCAAGCCACATGCACAGAACCAATAGTAAAAAAAATTGAATCCCACTACGATACAGACTACCTTGTTCTATAATGTGGGAAACATTACATTAAATGTTTATGCTGCATGACTCTCAGTGACTCTGGGCAGTTCACAACAATCAAATTGAAATAAAAACAATAAAACAGAAATGATAATAATAGTAAGGGCAACAGATTAGATTGAATGTGTTGAGGGGTCTCACTCTCCATTGCCAACTTTTTATTTAAAGTGTACATATCCCATCCTTTGAATCTAACTGAATATCATTAAATATTCCTTTATTATATTTATACATCACTCATTTCACAGAAATATGAGTTTAGGCAGCATACAATAAAACCATAAAAACAGAGTTCATATTAAATGCAAACCATTATCATCACTCTTTTGGGAAAGCAACAGATATGCCTGATACTACTTTTTCCTAACATCCAGGGCAAGAGAAATTTACAATGACTTTCCCTGGGAGAAAAAAAATCAATCTTAGCTTCTTTAATACATTACAAGTATACTACATCTCTTGTGCAAAACAGTTTATAGTTTGAACATTTGCAAATAGAGAGTAATATTTTGGTTTTTGCATTTCAACAATGACAAATATTTTATGCATATGAAGGCTTTTGCTTTCTTAAAAGCATTAGAGATATGTATAATTCTGACAAGATAATATTTCGCTTTCTCAAATTTTAAGTGAAAAGACATCCTTCCCATGGAAAATTAATGATGAAAACTTCTTTTAAAATTCCAGAAATAAGTATATATTTTCATTACAGCCATATTAAAGAAAGTTTTTTAAAGGCAAGCAGTATTGCACAGATTCATTATAGGCACATAGTGTCAGATTCTAAGAGTAGAAATAAAAAACAGATTTACACCTTTCTCCCCAAAACATTTGCTCCACCTTCTTGAATCTGTAGGGCAAATTAACTTTTTGCTTGGCCAATTGCCAGTAATTGCAAAAATGGATGACTCCAACTGCCACTGCCAACCCATCACAAATCCCTCCTGTGCTAATGGTTTCCACTTTTGATTCCAAACTGCCAGTTGCCTACCTGAGCCATTCTAAGCCATTTCAGCATGGTCCTCAGTCACAGCTTTGTTCGATCTAAGCAGAAGCCCCAGTCAAATGCCAATTTCCTCCCTTCCCAGCAATGGAACCTGGGCAACCATTCTATCCTGGACTACCATGCTGCTATGTTCTTCACCACTTGTCAACTTTCATTTTTTTTAATACTCTTGCAGATGACTAACAATGGTTCCTTAAATCAAGGGACTATCCTCACATCTGGAGGGACTATCCTCTTAGTGGCCATCAGGTGGGGAAGAATGCACCCCCACAGCCTTGCAATGCAAAGCTTCTCCCTTTCATTTTTAAAGTCACAATGTTGCTGCTTTGTTTCCATTAAGCTGAACTATTAATATATTCTTATTACAAAGTGTTCATAAACTTACAGAAAAAGTTACATATCTACCAGCGGAAGACCAACCCGTTCTCCTGTTGCATTGCTTATTGTAACATCAGAGCAATGATGACCATCACACGCACAAAAAAAGAGTCTATATCAGTAGAGATTGAAAAGAATTCATTTATGCAAATCTGGAAAAGCAAAAGTATGTGAACCAGTGATGAAGAAGCAAGCCGTAAAATGAAGAGGAAGGCACCGGAAGACTATCCTCATGACTGCCAACCAGCAAGATGAAATGGACGGAATAATGACCAACCACATCGTACTATGGCCATAGTCCAGAGTTGAGCACCAGCCCAGTCCCATTGGCAATCTGAACAAGAATGTCTGAAATTGTCTTAATAAACTGGACTAGCAGAGGAGACAATCAGTTTAGACAGCAGGGCAGAATCTTTGTATAACTGAAGTTGGCTTCACGGGTTTGAGGAATCTTTCCCTACTTTCATAGGAGATAAAGAAAAATTGAACCTGGGACTGTTTGGAAAGAATACACCCTATCATTCGTATCCAAGTACAGGTCTAGTATCTCTTTACTTCTCCTTGCAGAGTTAATTACATTTGACGGTATAGAATTTCACATAAGGAAAAAGACGTAGGGTGGGAGAAAATTAAGTCTTTGAATATAATCCAAAAAAATGCAAATGTAATTTTAAAAAATTACAAGCATATAATCACTGTATCCATCATTTAGTCTAGCTGTGCCACAGATTGGACTTCAGATTTATAAACTAAGTCAATCAATGTTGAAAGTCTTCTCACCCCTCAATACAAAAAAAATATATCCAGCAGCTACTTTGCTTAAATATTTAAGGAAGTAACCAATGATTAATTTCCTGCTGGATTAGATTATGAAAGATTACTCAGATTCTTGAGAAAAGAATAGTTCCAGTGAAAGTGCTGAAAGTGGATTTTGGCTTTTGGCAACTTTTCCCTCTTTCAGTAACTCATCCCTTTTTCCAAAAAAGTAATGTGATGTGAGTAGTTCCTTTATTTTGATGGGTCTTCCCACAATGTCATCAGACAGACTGGAATAACTTCCACTGATATTGTGGTCAGCTCAGTCAGCTGCACAGGAGACTCCTCCAATCTTTGCATTTCAGAACAGCAACTTCGTTTTGGAGCAGAGCTAGGAGAAGAATGGGCTTCTGTCTTCTAGTACAGCTATTTGCGGTAACATCATTTATAAAGAAAGAGCAGGTCAGCCACATCGGATAGCAGATAGTTTTATGCAGTCAGAAAATAGGAATAGAAACGCTTGCATACCTAACGCTAGCATACCTAACGCTTGCAGTATGCTTTCACAATTGTGAGAGAGCTTAAGTCAGGCAAGTGCCTCGAACTGCGCAGCTCAGAGTTAGAAAAGAAATGAGAAAGGAGTGATGAAGGTCTCAAGAATAATAGCTTAACCAATATGAGACACATTACAGACCTGCAAAATAAGTCTTTTAGACCAGTGGCCCTCAACCTTTTGAACACCAGGGACTTGAGGAAGTTTTTTCCTATGGACCGGAAGGGGCGAGGTTTCACATGCTGCCTGCATCCCAAGGATGGGGCTTCACTTGTTTGCATGGCCCAGTTTCTGGCATGCCGCAACCCGGTGCCAGACCATGGACTGGTACCTGTTTTAGACTGATAGAAAATAAAAGTGCATAAGCTCTCTGCTAACTTTTTTACCTTGTACTGCTCCTAAAGGTTAATAGGTCTGTAAATGCAAAAAGACACCATGCAAAGATAAATTCCAACAGATCAGTAGTATCCTGCACAACAAAAAACAAATTAGATCAGACTAAAACCTAGTGATCTAAAAATGGCCAATACACAGGGGTGTCAAACTCCATTTCATTGAGGGCCATATCAGAGTTGTGTTTGACCTCAGGGGGCTGGGGTGGGAGTGGCTAGGGTGGCTATGGCCAGCTTGACATCACTCGTGTTGGGGGCGCATGTGATGGCCTGAGTGCTCTGCCAGCAAAAATGGGCTCCCGATCTCCATTTTTATCTGCGACAACCTCCTACAAGCCTCTGCCAGCGAAAACAGAGCTCAGGAAGGCTGTGTGTGGTCCTTGCAAGCTCCATTTTGAGCTGGGATGGTGTCCTGCAACCTTCTGCCAGCAAAAACAGACTCCTGAGCTCCATTTTCAGCTGTGATGGCCTCCTACAAGCCTCTGCCAGTGAAAACAACTCAGGAAAGGCCGTGCATGGTCCTCACAAACTCCGTTTTCAGCTAATACGGTCTCCTGCAACCCTCTGCCAGCAAATAAACAAGCTCAGGAGGGCCATATGCAGCCCTCCTGAGCTCCATTTTCCCTGGCCGAACTACTGGGGACCTTTGCTGTTTCCAGGGTGGCTTCAAGGGCCAGATCGAAACAGCCCATAGGCTGGATTCGGCCCGTGGGCCTTGAATTTGACACCCCTGCTTTAGCATGAAAGTACCCTTCTGTTCATATTCTCTAGTAATGGCATTCTAAAATGCACATCGGTATTAAAGAAGATACAATTATTATAAGCATAATTATAAGCATAAATAGCTTTAATGCTTCATAGAGCTGTACATTATGAAGAATTCTTTTAATCCATCTTAAATCTTCCATGATTTGATTTATTGTTGCATTTACTTTACCAAAATGAAAATTTATTTGGCAAATCAATAGCAGAGCTCACCCGATCAGTTTCCCAAAACTAAAACTGTACTATTAAAAATGTGTCTAATTAAATGGAGTAAGTAAGGGAGAGGAAAAAAAGACAAAACTGAAAGTAAATATTCATCACATTGTACCATTCTGTGTAATTTGCAATAAATTTAAATAAGTTTGAGATCTAATCAAGTGCAGCAACAACTACACAGCCCCACTTCCTGGAGAAATAGCCAACAATAAGTTTAGTATAAAAAGATCTAAGAACTTCATTCTGCTGCTAATTTTAAACTATTAGACCTATGTGCTCAAAAGCACTTATTCCTTAATATATATGGGAAACATAGATTGGCCATATCATATTTAAAGCAAGTACCCATCTTTTAAATGTATAATAATCTACAAGGAATACAGTAGAATAAGGAATTAAACTCTGTGAAAATGATATTTGTCCCATTTCAGAGACAGGAAATATAAATGCATTTCTGGAAATAGCAGCCAAGAAGCATGTGCATTTTGTATTACAAATGAAAACGTTGCACTGAGTACAATATTGTGAACAGGGAATGCTGACTGCAGCTCATAAAGGACTTGCTGACTGAGCTCTCAAATCTCTGACTGCAGTCAGAGTACTATAAATCACGTGTAGTTGCATTCATAGAACACACTAAGATATACACTACACTATTGTTTAGCATATGTATAAATCAGACTTGGATCTGGACCATATTATATTGCAGGTGGAAGATCATAGGATTATGCTGTATGTTTTCCACATTTCTGCCAAGATATTAAAACAATCTAGCCTTCTCTATTTTTTCCTGTTTTTCAATGCGTATAGTATTTTTCTTTTATATGGAATGGCTGTTTGACAGAGTTTTTCCCAGACCCAGTCTGCCACCTCATGGCCTAAATAAAATGTTGGTTGAAAGGTCATGAATCATTTGCTTTTTAGTTAAAACATATAGGAAAGAGCCAAACTGTACCCACTGAGTGATGTTAGAGGGGGAGTGGAAGAAGGAAAAAAGTCCAACGTTTATTACATTGTTTTCCTCACATAAATCATCTACATATCACTCTCTGAGCCAAAGACAGAATGTGTGAATTGAGAACTATTGAGAGCAAACCACACTCTTGACTAGCACTGGTGATGTAAGTAAGTTTGGGTAATGAAATGTCTGCAAGAAAGAGAACAAAGGTCAGAGAACACCAAGTACCCTTCATTTCAATCTTGAGCTACAAATATTCTCCTTTATCAGTACCCATTTTATATCATGAAAAACCTCACCCAGAATGTTTTTGAGACACCTATGACCTGGGTGACTGAGAATCTCCACAGACATTCACCCAGATTCAATCCACTGATTTTCAATGTGACTCAAAGATGACATGAAGAGAAACAATTTTTTCCTATGTTTATGTTGTTAAATATCTGCTGTATCACAAGGAAATAGTATGACCAATCTTAAAGAAGACTGTAAGTCCACTACTAAGGCTAGACATTTTGTATATTTTCAACTGATTATAGGCTTCCAAGACAGAACTGAGATCCTGATGCAAGACTATTCATCCATTCCATAGTCTCTTTGCTCATAGAATGGGCAGCAACTCAAAGGTAAGCAGCCTACAGAAGGATGATCTACATGTCACATCTTTCTCTTCCAATACCCTGCAGCTACATCCCAGAAATTTTGGTCTGACTGTTCCTTATGTCCGGTGATAAGATTAAGCTATAATAATGATTATATAAAATAATCTGTGAGGAAAATGAGAGAAGGCAGCTATCTCAAAGGGCATCTTTAAAATAAAATCAGCCCCAATAGACTTAAGTTTGAGTCTTCATTATTGGAATGTCCCTGAAGCATAAAAAATAAAAAAACTAGATGACACAATATTTTCCTACTGTGAAAGAGAAAATTTCCAAGTCTGGGAATCATCTGATAATAGCAATAATTTCAACTGAAAATAAATATGGAGAGCATGCTAAGCCACATTTTAATTAAGCATGTTTACTGAATGTACCTCAGTTGATGTATTTAACTTGCTGATATAGTTACAATGGCTACTGGATCTACTGGAGTTGCTATGCCACAAGCAAATAAACCGTATTTGGGGCTAACATTATGCAAACCAATCTAAGACAGCAATCCTACTATAAATGGCCATAATTTTGGAATCAAAGTAGGTTAATAATAAACTCTCTTGATATGGAATGCCCTGAATCATTAAAAACTCTTTGGCTGGAAGAAGCAATTCTACTCCATGCGTCTTTCTCTTTTGTCTGGAAGATGTTAATGGGTGGATGACATCCATGAGATCACAAGAAGTGAAAGACCCCTTCTGGCTGCTTTCTATCTCCCAGTTCCTTTGAGGAACATGATAGTTGGACCCTACAGGGTGGCTTAAAGAAGCTGCTAGAGGAGCAGTAACTACATAGAAACATACTTACCCTTGTTTTTTGTTTTTGGAAGCATGCTAAAGACGAATGAGTCTTGCTAACTATCCTGGAGAAGGAAGAAAGATGTGTAAGTGTTAAGATTCACTACCTGTTTTGCACCATGCAGGAACACAAATATGGCACCTGTTCATTTTCATTTATTTATTTGTTAAATTTATTTACTGCCTATCTCACTGTTGGGCTACTCTAGGTGGCTTACAATAACAAAAAGGAAGAAAAATGAAAAGGTGTGTAAACAGAAGAAAAATAATAAACAATGGCAAAGGAGAATAAATACATCAATATGATAACCAAAAAGAATAGGAAGGGGGTGGGAGATCCTACTTGAGGGTAAGATGTTCCAAAGAGTAGGCACTGCAGCAGAGAAGGCTCTTTTTCTTGATCATGAATAACTGAAGTTCTTGACCAATAGATTTCTCCCAGGATAAGCAGTCTTGTCCTAGAGGGATGAGGAGGCTCATCAGGTAGCCTTAATCTATACCACTAAGAGCTGTAAAGGTCATAACCAACACCATGAAATACACTTGGAAGCAGATGAGTAGCTAGTGGAGTTCATGGAGCAGAGGTGCAATATGTGCCATCCTGGAGGCCCAAAGACTCCTCTTACTGTTGTACTTTGCACCAGCTAAATCTCCTGAATTGACTTCAAGAATAGCCCCATAGTGCATTGTAGTAGTCTAGGCAAGAGATGAACAGGGCTTGAGTAAATGACTGCAGGGAGTCATGGTCCAGGAAAGGTCACAACTGGTGCACCACTGGAACTGTTCAAAAGCTCCCTTGGTCATGCCTGCCAGCAGCTCTTTAAGGAGACATGAGTCCAGGAGAACCCCTATGTTGCATTCTGGATCTGAACATGGTATTGCATCCCTGTCCAGAACTAAAGATGACAAACACTTGGATCCTGAAGCTCTATGCACCCAAAACCACTCAATCTTGTCACGGTTCAATCTAAGTCTGTTGTACCCCATCCAGATCCCTACAGCCTCCAGGCATTGCAACAGGACAGAGACAGAATCACTTGGATCACCATGTGTGGAGATGTAGAGTGGAGTATCTCATAATTCCTCAACCCATAGTGATCAATGTTCTCATCCAAGAGTTTCATGTAGATTTTGAACAAGGGAGGAGAAAATACGGAGCCCTGTGGGACACCACAAGCGAGTGATCGGGGCTGGATCTCTCACTCCCTATCAACACTGTTGGGACCAACCTTGGAAGAAGAAGCTGAACCAGTGTAAAACTGTGCCATCCAGCCACAACTCATATGGACGGTCCAAAAGGATACCATGGTTGAGGGTTTTGAAGGTCACTGAGAGGTCAAGAAGAGTGAGAATGGTTGCATTACCCTCTGATCCTGCCAGAGATCATCCATGAGCATAATCAAAGCTACCTGTGTTCCACAGCCAGGCCTGAATCCTAACAAAGAATTTCATTCAGAATCCCCTGGAACTGTTGAGCGACCACCTTTTCTACCACCTTCTCTAAAATGGGAAGATAGAAAATTGGACGAAAATTGACCAGGCAGGTGGGGTCAAATGGTAGTTTTTTTTAAGGAGAGGACAAGCCTGGTTAAAACCTCCTGGGAATGTCCACTCATACGGTGAGGAAGTTATCATCCCATGAATCCACCTGGTAGTCACAGTCCTGGAGACTTTCACCAGCTAGGAGGTACAAGAGTCTAATTGATAAGTGTTGACAGCGCAGAGGACTTTGTCCACTTCCTTATGTCCAACAGGATCAAACTACTCCCAAACTGTTGGGCAAAACATCTCCCTGGGCATTTCATAAGTATTAGCACCACGCAGGGGTTTTAACTGGGAATGAATCCAAGTAACAGATATTGAACAAATTCTTCTGCCCAGTCCTGAAGATGATCATCCAAACTTCCCCAGGCTAGGAGATCGGGTGATCTGGAATCAGGTCAATGTGCAACACTCTGAGGATACAAAAAGAGAAGATAAATATTTTGTTTTGCTACTCCTTCACAAGAAATGCCTTAATAGGGGCTCTAAGTCATGGCTAGTCAGAGTCAAAATCCCAGATAGCCTAGAGGTAGAGCCTCACAATCAGGAGGCTGTGAGTTTGAGCCTAGGTAGAGGCAATTATCCTACTTAGGCAGGGGGTTGGACTAGATGACCTACAAGGTCCCTTCCAACTCTTGTCAATCTGTAAAATCCATGTGGACATTGTACACTGATCCCCAGTCTGTGAGGCCGGACCATTATAATGAGTCCAGTCTCCCTGTAAGGGGGGGGGGGTGATGTAAGAGAATCTCAGGGATATTGGGCTGTGATCTGACCATGACAGGGGGATAAAGTTGAATTCCCCACTAGAACAGGCTGACATTGCTTTGATAATATTAGATTTGATGTGTGACCACTGTTCCTGAGTTGAACCTGTGACAATCTAGGATAGGCCCACGGCCATCATGGAGGACATGAACTCCAACTTCTGAAACTGAACCCAGGGAAGGCAGATTGAAGTCATTCAGAATGACAAGTTTGGGGAACTCCAATGATAATCCTAAAACAGCTTCTAGCAATTGAGACAGAGAGGTCTATATAACAACAAACATGGCTGGTTTCCAAACATTTCATTACCAGGCTAGGTAACATCTTCAGCAAAAATTAGGGGATGTCAGAAACCCCTTGCTTTCTGTAGCATTATACTGATGTACTGTCCTGCCCTATATTCCCCAGGGCAATCTATACTCCTCTCTTTTGGCCTACCTCTCTCTAGAGCTGAAGGCTCTGCCACCCCAACTGAGTCATTCACATGCATCCACTCATTCATTCTAGAGATGTTAGGCTAGGATAAGAAAGTTCAAACTCTCTGCACCAAGGGCATCCCCCATACTCCATTCACCACAGCTATCACATTTTTCTCCAGCCTAGGTTGGTCTCTCTCATCAACTAGGGGGAAGGAGGCTTTCTCATGCAGGGTCCACTTGATTCTCACTCTGGGTATGGGTCACTAACATTCCCTCAAACATATACTTGTTGCTCCTAGGCTCTCACCCCAGGACCAAACTTGCAGGCACTTCAGGTCCCCAAACCTTTCCCCCAAACAGCATCCTTAAAATCCCTCAACTCTTGTTGTGATGGGCTCAGATATATCAGTCATCGTCTAAGTTATCACTGACCACCCAATGAGCTTGGCCCATTTACGGCTCTTGAGTGTGGCTAGGACTGCTTCCTTGAATTGGCCTGCTGCTGACAAAAAGCCCTTGCCATTTGACTGCCTGTCATCACCACATGGCTTGATACCGTTCAGCCTACTGTCGCCCCTGGCCTACTGGTCTACTGCCCAGCATTTTCCCGTATGTTACAAAATATCTTTGAAGATGAAAGTGCTGCACAGTTCATTCCAGATACTCACTGAACCAATTGCAGCTTCTTCTGGTTGAATCTGATTATCAGTTACATACATATATACTAGCTGATTACCCGGCGTTGCCCATGAATTTTTTTGTGGGAATGCATTATTTTAAGGGGAAAATAAATG
>JANHFQ010001285.1:197304-209185 GCA_032468035.1 Aparallactus werneri
TGACTAAAACTGGCTTGGGTCCCAGGACTTTTAAATTTTATTTTCAGTGCTATAATATCTGAATCATTTGGCCATCGTACGAAACATCCCTCTATATAAACCCCTCACTGGTCCATTTTTCAGATATATGCCTTCTCTTTTGCGCTTACAATTTCCATGCCCTACTGGGCTTTGTGTGTTCCAATTTTAAGTCACCAGTGGGAACGATTTCAAAATGTAGAACTGATTTGGGAAACTTTTCTTGTCTGTTTTCAAGCATGCCCTGCGACAGGATAAAAAAACATTTGCAGAAATAAGGATTTTTTTGGCTGTTCTACATTTCCTCTCCTTTATTATAAAGATGGGTTAGTCAGCCATTATCTCATTTCAGTGGCATAATTGCAGTTAATGAGGCTGTGAATAGCAACAGAACTTTTCTGTTTTAAAATCTGTGCTATTATATAACCTTAGTGTACTGACTTTTTTTTTTAAAAAAGAAACCAAAATAGAACTTTCATTTGTTAGGATATCACTATATATGTGGTGTATAGTTCTTTTATAACCTTAAATGATTAAATAAATAACTATAATATAATACATGATGACATGTAATTTTTCAAAGTTTTCTTACTTCTTTGACAATGATGGTATCTAGTGACTTTGGAGATGTTACGCTTTGTAACAATGGCATTGGAGCAGGAATTTTAATTTGCTGACCGCTGCATTAATTTGTGAACACAATGCAACATGTTTTTTAAAGAATCCTGTACAATAAATTGATGGATTATGTATCATCAAATCTTGCAATTGCATTGATAAATTCTCTCTATGACATCTGTCCCATATTTGATCTTTCAGGACTTCCAACAATGTGTTCTTCACTGATGTACCTTAGTCCAATTTCCTTGCTGCTGGTCATCTTTCTTTTTCTTTCACCTTTAACAATATTATGAACTTCTCAAGGGAGATGGGTCTTCTCCTAATGTCTTCAAAGTACAACAATTTAAGCCTGGTCATTTGTACCTCAAGTAACAACTTTCAAACATCAAATGTCAAAAGTATTAATATTATTTTATCTTGCTTCTTCAAAGTCCAACTTTTGCTTTCATAGACTGTCAAAGGGAAGAATACTACCTGCACAATGCCTTGTAACCAGGGATGGGCTGCTAAGGGTTTGCATGGGTTCGAGAGATCCTCTAGATAAAAGTCCGCCCAGTTTGGCGAACCCATAAGTCCCACACCTGGCTGGATGGAAGGCTTGAGCCAGTCAGAATCAAACTCCTGGAGTGAGCAGTGAGTTAGCCCTGCAGTACTGCATTCTAACTACTGACACTACAGCTCTTTATCAACAGATTTGTCTGCCTATGAGATCCCAGAAGACAGGAAAAGGCAGAAAAGGGTTAATGTTTGGCCCACTGCATATATACACTTGACAGAACCATTGTATGGAGAAGGTCAGCTGCACACCACACCCACAGCGTGGGGTGATGAAATGCCTGAGCCAAGCAGAGGGGAGGAGGTGCACCTCTGTCCAAGTGCCCTGGGAAGAGAGAGGGTTGCCAAGGGTCATCCTCGGAGGCTCACAGCAGGGAAATGAGGAAGCATGCCCCCACTTATCTCTAGGGACAATTGAGCAGTGTGGCACTATCCAACCAGGGTGCAACTCATCCTCCT
Organism: Aparallactus werneri; assembly: GCA_032468035.1. Lineage (NCBI taxonomy): Eukaryota > Metazoa > Chordata > Lepidosauria > Squamata > Lamprophiidae > Aparallactus > Aparallactus werneri. The sequence continues at coordinate 198,958 of JANHFQ010001285.1, forward strand.
GCCCACAAGTCACACAGGATGTCATGGCCTGGTTGCCTTGCCAGCTGCCCTTCCCCAATGAGGGACCCAATGACTTATGGGTCAACTGGTCCATCCCAGAGCTGGTGGCTGAAGCCATAGGAAAACAGTGCCAGAGAGGTTCTCTGGACCCAAAGCCAGGCTCCTTGGGAAGAAGGCGTGAGAAGAAGCTGAGGGGCTCACTGTTGCTTGGTGCAAGGGTTATTGTGCATGTTTTTATGCTTGTTGGACTTGCAAACAAACGACTTACAAACAGCTACTTAAAAAGTAATTGGTTTATAAACAGAGTATTTACTTTTTTGCTGTGCTATTTGACTTTAGAATAGAAAGAATGCTAAGAACCAGATGCTAAGAGCTCCACAAGAGTCACAGTTACAAAGAAAGTAAGCACAGTGGACTTCCCCAGCAGATCCTTCCCTCCCTGAGTAAGACTTGATCCATTCCTGCTCCACAGGCTCCCATTAGTGGAAAGAACCACTTAGTTTGATCAAGGAAATGAAAGGTGTAGAGGGAATAGTTACTCTGCCAGCATGGAAAGCAGGTTGCAACACCAATACCCATTATAGTGATTCATGCATTAGTGATTTACCATGGGGAAAAATGCTTCTACTGCATTTTCTTTATGTGAACAGAAACACACACATACCAACTCCTGCAATTGACTTTCTTTCAGTGGCCTTAAATGCTTATTGCTCCAAGTAATGGTGTGCCAATAAAAAGAGGTTTATAACTTGATGGATTTTCAACATTCTTCAGAGTACATTAAAATGGTACAGAGCAATTTTTGCACTGGTAAGAATCCAATGATTTTTAAAAAATCATTAAAATCAAATTTTAATTTTAAATTTTAAACAACCAATGATTTTTAAAACATGGTGACCCTCTCTCCTCCCCACCCAGGCCTCTCAATAATTCAATGCTCTGCATGACATTCAGGAAACACGATTATTATTTCATTATCTTATTTTTATAGTGCTATTTTTCAGAAGGAGTCCTGTGTGGTGGATAAAGAGAACGATAAAAAGACCTTTGAGAAAAACAAATAAAACCTACAATAAAACCACATATCTTAAAGCAACATAATAAAATAAAAGAATTAAAACAAAGTTTATGGCACCATAGTGTATAACAAAGGTGGACCTATTTCCATGACATATAGATCCTAAGTGTTTCTGGAAACAATTAATTTTGGAATCAGTGACACTAATAATTGTAGTGCATTAAGATATTGGTTGAGAGTGGTGCGGTGGCCTAGATATGGAGCTCTCGCCTCACAATCAGGAGGCTGTGAGTTCAATCCTATGTAGAGGCTGATATTTCTGTCTCTGAGCACACTGAGAATATATCTGCTGAATAAAACTCCGCATTGGCGACAGGAAGGGCAACTGGCCAGTAAACACTCAGTTCCATTCAGTTGTCCAGATTCCACCCCGTGAGGGATTATGCAGGTTTTTAAAAGAGGATGATTAAGATATTGATTGAGTAGATATGCCTGTGTTCTTACATGGATGCTTGATTACTTTGCGTTGCCTATTGGCAGACTCAATGGAAGTTGTGAATTGCAAAGGACTAAAACTTTCAATAAAGGAAGCACACACACACACACACACACACACACACAAACCCTACTCCAGAGTGTAGCATTGGTGGATCACTCAAAAAGTAAGCACAATAATATTTATGCTTCTAGAGCTCCATATTTTCATTTGAAATAAACATCATATGCTTACTTTTCTTCGGGGTACGGATTATACATGCATATATCTGCATAAAATTTTCTCCTTTTTCTGTTTCTTCTGGAAGGAGAAAGGAGAATGTATACACACAAGTTTACTTCTGTGTTTCAGTATATTTGAGTGGTTTGTAAGAGGGGATATGAGGTGTGACTGGTATATGCAGATGAAGATCAATTTTTACAATGGAGTCCCTTGTTTTACAGTAGGTCAAATTTAATTAGTAATTATTAATTTGTGGTTGCATTTTTGTCTGGTCCTTTCCCTCTGCTTTTAAACAGCTTCTGGCAGATAGGCACAGTACAGTATATACAATATATGTGTCTGTATATGCATATGCATCTGAAAAGAGGCCAGTGTGTCATATACCTGCAGAAAAAGATACATAAATTTACATTCCATGTTGTCTGGTTTTATAATTCTTTTCTGGTCATTTGTCCCTTGTAGAGGTGAGGCTACTCTAAAAGTCAGAATTGCCTTTTTTACAGTAAATGCAGGAAGGGTTTCCATATGCCCCCAATATATTTTCCACTGGCCATAATGAACAGTCCTCCAAATTTATTCTGCCAGAGGCAAAGCAGCCAGGGAGGCAAGCGCTAGAGAAAGACGGCTGAAAGCGCACCAGCTTTCCCCCATTTCAAAACATCACAAAAACAAGAGGTTTAGAGCACTATGTACAGTATATACAATGGAAAGTGTGCCCAGTTGGGCTCCTGTCAGCTTGGTTTTCTAAATGTAGCCTAACACATATTGTTGAGCAAATGGCTAGTACCTCTGTGATCTGGAGCTCCATTTGACATGCCTTCCAAGCAGCCATTTGTAAAGAAGATGGCGTTTGTGGAAAGGTATTTTGCTGCAGCCCTAGAGTGTGGTTTGGCAGTTGTGGTGCTATTGCTTAATACAGCAAAGAAAGCATTGTGTCTGAATACTAACAGCCTGAAGCCTGCCACGTCACACAGCTTCCGTCTTTCCCTCCCCTCATCTGTGGCTGTACTTGTTTTCAGAGAGAAGAGCCAACCACAACCTACGGACTGGAATTACTGAGGTGTTGTTCTTAGGCTGTGGTACACATATATAGCGTACACACAGTGTCTTGATGGATTACCAAGTTGAATATGATGCAGCTATTAAAAAAACAAATCCTATTGTGGACTTTTTACCTTTGGTGGGAAGGTAACAGCGCTCTGTGCACCTTTGGTGTTTAGTCATGCTGGCCACATGACCACAGAGATATCTTCGGACAGCGCTGGCTCTTTGGCTTTGAAACGGAGATGAGCATTGCCCCCTAGAGTCGGAAACAACTAGCACATATGTGCAAGGGAACCTTTACCTTTTCCTTTATTCTTCTTGCACTTTAATTTCGACTTAATTTCCAGTGCCCATAATACAGGATTTGATACTTTCCTTGAAACTGGAATACTGCATGTGATGATTTGCCTCCTTCTTCATCTGTGATACCTCCAGAAATTTTGCATCTGTGCTACTCCTTGGCTTTTTGATAAAACAAATCAAGCAACTGCTGCACAACAATGCTTGGACAGAAGCATGACCCAAGGAATCAGAATACAGCCATTTCTCAGCCCACATCATGTGCCCTTGACCTCATGCAGTCCTAAAGCTTCTGTCACTTACTTCCCAGTCTGTTATGGGAGAAATTCTTGAAACTGAGTGGTGACAGTTCCCTGTAAGACATATTAGGGTTTTCAAGATCTTCCTTCTCATTGTTAGATTTTTGGTGTTCACATATTGGATTTGATATTTAAAAGCATATGACCTGGAGCAAGGAATCTAGTTCACTGGTCTTTTCTGACAAGCATTACTCTGCGCATTTCTGACAAACATCAAGATCTCTCTCTTTGTCAGCCCACCATATCCAGTCCAATGTCTACCAGACAAGAAATCCATTTCCAACAAGACAACTAGATAGAATACTTATAAAAGATTTGTGTTTATTCACAGGATATAAATACCCAAATAACACTGTTCTTTGGAAACTTTGGATAGCAGTCTGAGATGTCCCCCCCCCCCCTTGTATGCATTTTGAATTTGTGGGCCATAGTAACAGATCAAATGTTGCAAGAACTGCAAGCATGTCATCAGATCTATCGGGCCAATTCAAGCAAGTCAAAGAGACAAACAAACACTTCACTGACCATCACTGGCAACCTGGTCTATCAATTGGCAGTGCATTGTATAAGTTTCAGTGTAGTAGACTTAATGCGGACAATTCATTTATTGATTTTTAATTGTGGCCATCAGCAAGTCAGGGATTTTTTTTTGTCCCTCTTTCACTAAAATCTATCTTGTTTTCCATAGATATAGTACTTATCAATACTGGGTTCAGTGAATCCTGGTAAACCCATGTTGCCAATTTCCACCTCTTCCTTGTCCAACTGTCATTATCCAATTATCAATCAGAATATGAAGTCACCAGCATGTTGGATCTATGGAAACTTTACCAGTATCTTATTCACTAGCAGACTCCCAGCATGTAATTTTGATGACTGTGGGTTCTCAGATATTTCTGCATAAGGAGTCAGATTCAGTCCAAGAGATTGCTGATTAAGATAGCAAACAACCAGAGTCTGGCTTTATAAGGCACCAAGCTCTAAATTATACTTCTATCCAAAGACCAGTAGAGATCAGCATGACTCCACAGAAGGAACTATCAACTACTCTGATTACATAAATTCTTGCTATATAGTGGGAACTTCCAGATTCTCTGCCCTTGTTGGAGGGGGAAAACCCATTGTACTTCTTCACTGTTTTTCCTGTGAATTCCCATCATTTGGCTTGATTTCTGGACCATTTTTCTGACTGAAATTCTCTAGTTCTTGACTCATGGACTGTTCTTAGAAGATCCAGCTTTCCTGTCTTAAGTTTCTTCACACAAATAGATTAAAACACTGAAACATTTAACCAAAAAGAACTCATATCTTCTATTTTTCCAAGCCTTTGCTCTTTGTTTAATAATACCCCTTTGTTTCTGCCTAAGTTTCTGTTGAATGATTCTTGATAGAGGTCCACAAATTTGTAACTGCCTTACTTTTTCTTTGCCATCAATCTAAGGCTTGCATAGGACTTTAAGGGGGATGACTGGGAAAATTATGGTTGAATTGAGTCAGTGAGATCTTGAGTTAAAAAATAAAAAAAAACAAATGTGTTCGCGGTGGAATCAGGGATTATTCAATACCTTTAATTTCTTCATCTTACTATTTTTAACTTCTTTTTTGCACTGTAAACCTATGCTGAGAGATGAATGATAGCTAAGTGTGTACATAATTCATGCAAATTTTAACTTTTTTCTCTCATAATTTTCTCCTCAGGCCTCTCTCATTGTCACAGAAGAACTCCATCTTATTACATTTGAGACAGAAGTTTACCACCAAGGTTTGAAAATAGACCTGGAGGTAAGAACCTGTCATATCACTAGTTCTATTAACTGTAGCTTGATTTCTTTTGGGAAGGCTTATTTATGACTGAAATGGAAGTTTCTGTATTGTAGTAATAGTTTAGATGACATCTTGGAATTTTTCCAGGAACAAAATCAAATATAACACAGGAAACAAGAAGCTTTATTTGAATTATGGTAACATTCGGGTAACAGTTTCCAAGAAGACACATAAAAGAGATAATGATGCCCATATAACAATTTCACTAACAGTATATAATGGGCATATTTTCTTGAAAAAAATAAAGGACAAACCTAAAATGGAGCAAATTTGAAAGAGGCTCAAAAATTATTTATAAACTAAGCATTGTAACTTTGCTTCACAAAGAAAGATTCAAAAACAAAACCAAGAAAATGGATAGTGAAATAAGTGGTGCTAAATTTGATAACTAAATAAATAGAATAATTAAATTAAATGAATCTAAAGGACAGCTTTCTAAAATAAAGGACTGTCCTTTGTAGTAATGGACATACAGTTATTGTATGCGATATTTATTTTGCCTTTATGTAGGAAACTATTCCTCTGAAATGAATGGAGCATCCACTTCCTTAAATGAATATAGTTCCAATGGTTAGTTTATGCTATAAACCAGGAGTGTAAAACTCAAGGCCCGCGGGCTGGGTCTGGCCTGCAGGGTCCTTAGATCTGGCCCATGGGGCCACCCTGGAAAAAAGTGAAGGACCAGCCTATAGTGCCTCTGCCAGCAAAAATGGAGCTTGAGAGGACCATGTGTGGCCCTCCCTGGCTCCGTTTTCAGCCATGATGGCCTGCTGCTCTCTGCCAGGGAAAACGGAGCTCTGTTTTCACTGGCAGAGCACTTGGTCCACCACAGGTGCCCCCGACACGAGTGACGTCAAGCTGGGCACATCTACCCTGGCCACACCTATCCTGGCTCCCCAAGTCAAATACAACCCTGATGCAGCCCTCATTGAAATCAAGTTTGATACCCTAACCCTGCGATAAACCTTTCTCTGAAATATGAGCCCCTAATCTTAAAAATCCAGACTAAGGACATTTATAAAAAGGGAGTCTAGAAAATCAAAGTGGATTAACACACTCTTTGAATCTTAGAATTTGCTCTGGTTCACTGAAACAGAAACAACTGCTCTTAGCATATTACCCTTTTAATGTTGATATTACAGCTTGTTTCATAGCAGAGCTGCAAAATGGTCTTGTCCTGCTTAGTGAGATGGGAGAACTGAAAAATTAATTATTTAATTTGCTTGTGAAGAATAAGATCCTAAAACTCCGAAAAATAAATGTTTGTGCTCAGGTAATTTGTATTTTGTTCCCCTAGACCCATTCACTTCCAGTAGTGGTGATCTCCAACATTTGCCAGATGCCGAATGCATGGGCATCAATTTTGTGGTACAACATGCTGACAAACAATCCCAAGGTATACTATACTGTAAATGCATCAGTGCAGAGGAATGGGGAGGAAAGAGGCTGTTTCTCCTGATTTCATGAACCGTGAATAATTTCTCTCTTGGCAGAACGTGAACTTTTTCACAAAGCCACCCATTGGCACATGGGATCAAGTTGCTGAGGTTCTCAGCTGGCAGTTCTCCTCAACCACCAAACGGGGACTCAGCATAGAACAGTTGACGACTCTTGCTGAAAAGCTACTTGGTAACAAACTCCCCTGCTCCCGCTTTAACATTTATTGATATTGCCACCTTCCCAGGTCGACTAAGGGCTTTGTTAAGCCCAAGCAAAATTGGGCTTGGAGTTTTGACTAGGGATTTTGTTGACTAGGGGTTTTGTTAAATTCATAGCAGAATTTTCAAGTATAGACTTGGAGAATCGTTGACTAAGGATTGAAACCCAGGCCCAGAGTATGTACAGAATGCTACAGTGCTGGCAATCCCCTCCCACCTCCCACCCAGAAATTCCTGAAAAAACATGAAAAAAGCTATTACCTTACTTTTAAAAATGCCTTTCCTCCAAGGAAATCAAGATGGCATGGATAGATTTCTCTCCCATTGCTCACATCTCAAGTGAGTAGTGACAGCTGTTCAATTTAAACATCTGATCTCATTAAACTATGGCTTATTTGGATTCTTGAATCAATCCCAGTTACCTGAGATCACATAACATTGTAAAATATAACCTCTGGTTTACAAATCACAAAATTTAGATTAACCCAGTATGCTAAGATGGGTGTCTGATGCAATCCATGATGACATTGTTTGTGTGATATGATGCACATGATGCCTATTCTCCCCTCCAACATCCATGTACATTAAACCAGAGCAAGCTAAATTATATTTCATGTTAGCTGAACATATGAAGCCCAGGAGCTTTCTAGTGACCCTCTGGCAGATCAGGGGATTAGAATCCGGTTCTCCTTTATCATTGCAGAAAGTTTAATACTGTAACTATACCATAATGGCTCAAATTTTAATTTTATTTATTTATTTATAATTTGATTTGATTTTAATATTTTTGGTCTAATGGTTAAGGCACCAGGCTAAAAAAATAGAAGTCCATGAGTTCAAATCCTTCTTTAGCCATAAAAGCTGGCTGGGTGCCTCTCCAGTCTCTCCAGTTACTTTCAGCCCAACTCATCTCATAGGGTTTTTGTTGGGAAAACAGGAGGATGAAAATGTAATGGATATTTTTGCCATCTCAAGTTATTTGTAAAAATAATAAGGAAGGGATATAAACAAATAGATTTTTTAATCCATTCCCATTATTTGTTTTAGGACCTGGTGTCAATTACTCTGGATGCCAAATAACATGGGCCAAATTCTGCAAGGTAAGGGTTTGGAAAGTGAGTCATATCATTGCAAGTCAGACTGTGAGTTTGCTCACAGTTAAGCAAAAACAGTTTGCTTAATGGCCTTCTTGATTTACCCTCTTCAGGAGAACATGGCAGGAAAAGGCTTTTCATTCTGGGTCTGGCTAGACAATATAATTGACCTGGTGAAGAAGTACATCCTGGCACTTTGGAATGAAGGGTAAGCATGACCAGAAAAATCATAATTGTTGGCAGCACGTCTGTGTAGAAAAAGCTGTTCTTGTTACTTATGGGTCCTCAAAGGTGAGAAAGTTCTAACCAGCCTTCCCCAATTCAGTGCTTCCTTTCCCCCCAAATTTGAGGACACTGGCATATAGGATCTTAGTCAATTTTAAAAGCCCTGCTTTAACAATACAATAAATGGATCCATAAAATAAACTGGCCATGTTGACTACAGCAGACAGCTATTTTGTGATAAGTTTTGGGATGCATCCAGAATTTCAAATGAGCAAACGGTTTGTGGAATCTCTATGCTGCATAATTACAACCAACCCTATGATTTTGTGACTCTTTATTTTAAAAATAAGTAAAAGATACCATATTGAAACTATATTTTTTTTTCCTTTTTCTCCTCCAGATATATCATGGGCTTCATCAGCAAAGAGAGGGAAAGAGCCATCCTGAGCACAAAACCTCCAGGAACCTTTTTGTTGCGTTTCAGCGAAAGCAGTAAGGAAGGTGGAATCACTTTCACATGGGTGGAGAAGGATATTAGTGGTAAGGAATGCAGTCCTGAAATGATAAAAGTGCCCTGTGCTAGACTAGATTATGTGCCATTAAATCATAGTCAACTCTTAATAACCACATATATTTTATCTATGATAATCTGTATCTAGGCCAATCCTTCAGGTCTTCCAGTGGTGTATCTTATCACCTCTGACACTGAGTCAGGGGTGGGCTTCAAAAATTTCAGCAACCAGTTCTCTGCCCAGTTGCTGGGTGGGTGTGGCCTAATTGGCCTCCTGCAGCATGGCAGGGGAGGGGGCTTTTCGCTCTCCCTGAGCTCTGGACGGCAAAAACAGCCTCCCCAACCTCCGGAGGCTCTCTCAAACAGGCCCATTTCTGCCTTTCTGGAGCCTCCAGGAGGCCCGTTTTTCACCCTCCCCGAGCTCCACACGGGCACTGTACTTACCTGGCATCCAAAACAGGACATGTGGGGACTCCTGGGAGGGAGGGGCAGGGCCAGCTAGGGGTGGGATTTAAGGGTTCACCGAACTGGGCAGACTCTTAGCTAGGGGATCACCTGTACCCATGCGAACCCATAGCCCACCCCTGCACTGAGTCCATCCAGCTTGCTGCTGATCATCGTCCTCTTTTCTTCCACCTTTCTCAGCTCTCCCCTAAAAGCAATGAAACATAAAAATAAACAATTAATATCTATTCAAGAATTTCATTTGACTGAGTTAATCTATTACATGGGAATAAGGCCAGAATATATTTCAGAACCAATAAGTAAATTTTCTTTTTCAATACACTTACGCCCTAGCAAGCATCATCTAGAAAGATGTGTTTCTGTTATTTTGTAAGAAAGAAGAGAAAATGCCTGTTTGAAGAGAATGTTCAACATCTGTCATTTTATAGCAGTTATAAGTGTTCGTCAGCTTTCTTTGTGTTTGAACATAAAATGTGTAAAAATACATATTTTGCATGCAATTTTCTGTAATATATGCATTTATAGTCAACTGTCCCTAATATATACATCTTATGTCATTTGGGAGTCGATGCCACAAATGAGTAAGTGAAATCCAAAAACCAATTTTGTTCCAATCTGCTATTACTTCAGGAAGTAATCCCAGTCACTCATGCGTTGGTGATCTCCCGCCTGGACTACTGCAACATGGGGCTGCCATGAGGACCATCCGGAGGCTTCAACTGGTGCAGAATGCGGCCGCGCGAGCAGTGATGGGAGTTCCCTGATACTCCCATGTAACACCTCTGCTCCGCGAGCTGCATTGGTTACCGGTTGCCTTCCGGGTGAGATTCAAGGTTCTGGTATTGACCTATAAAGCCCTCAATGGCTTGGGACCGGAATATTTGAGGGAACACCTGGTGCCAGCCTCCCACCATCCGGTCTGCTTTCATAGGGAGGGCCTGCTCCGGGAGCCACCAGCACATGAATGCCGCCAGGCGGCCCCCAGGGGTAGGGCGTACTCCGTAGGAGCTCCCACCTGGTGGAACCAACTACCAAGGGACCTGCGCACCTCCCCTGACCTCCGCTCCTTCCG
>JANHFQ010001292.1:101056-113359 GCA_032468035.1 Aparallactus werneri
GCCTGTTTCTCCCCATCCAGACCCGAACCGCCTCCAGACACCGGGACATCACATCGAGGGCATCACTGATATGGCCCTGGGTGGATATAAAAAGTTGGGTATCATCAGGCATTGTACCCCATGTGACCAGAGTGTCACTGGTCAAGGCTCTGTTTTCAGCCATGATGGTCTCCTGCAGCCCCTCTGCCAGCTGAAATGGAGCAGCCTGAGCTCTGTTTTCGCTGGCAGAGGCAATGTGGGCCGGTCATTGGTTGTTTCTAGGGCAGCTCTGTGGGCTGGATTGATTTTGACACCCCTGCACTAAACAAATGGCTGTTGATCCAGGACTCCCTATAATGTCTTCCTTGAAACTTCACGGCCCTGTTTCAATGAAGTGGATGGTGCAACGGAGAAGGGGAAATATTTGGGGGGGGGACTGAGGGAGGGCACTTGCTGTCCTTGCTTTCTCTTTGGACACAATTCTCTTGGGCACAGCAGGTCCACCACCTGGGTGGAGAGTGTGATGGCAGGGACATGAAAATCAATGAATCCCATCCTGACTCAGAATGAGGTTAAGGCTGAAAAATGTCCCCTGATCAGAAGACCACTCCCGTAATTTAATTTTATGGTATTTAAACTGACTTTGAAGTCTTTCTGGAACAAAAGGTGAAATAGATATCCACACACAAAAACTAACCTAGAACAAAGATAATTCATATTTGCATGGTGTGCCACCCAGTCTTTGCAGACAAAGCATTTGATTGCATATCTGCTGGTTCTGGAAAAAGTTTGTCAGACATTTTTGTTTTGTACTTTTTGGGTGGTTTAGAAATCTGTCACTGTCTCTTTCACATCATTTTATTAAATGAGAATGCCTTGATGTTACATGATCCGGAATCAGTATCTTATTCTGGATAGAAAGGCAGCACCAGGATTACGGGCTCCATCTCGTTGTGCACCAGAAGCCCAAGGATTGCCATTTGGAGCCAGAAGTGAACGTGACCCTGGCTGCTCTGTTGCAAGGAAACATTTCCCCCCAGGGCAAAGTTTGGCTGCTGGAAAGGTTCTTCACCAATTCAGCCCCCCACCCCCCACCCCACCCCAGCCCAGAGCAAGACATGCTCTCAGCTCCTCTCTGGACCGAGAGAAGGAAGGTCTTGGCACTTGTGGAGAGGCGTTCAGTAGCTTGTGGTTGACTGAGCCCTTCCTGTCTTTGTTGAACTCCTTGGGAGAAGATCCCTGGACCCTGGCTTCCTTTACCTTCAGCTATCATGAAATCCACCTCTTAAGGTCAGTATCTGAAGGTCAGTTTTTCTCCTTTCAGAAATTCTAAGGATAACATTGGTATCCTAAGCAAAGGAATAGGTTGGGTGCTACCTGTGAGAGATCTTTTAAAGCCTCAGATACGGATGGCCTGGGCTATCATGGACCACAACTTGGTCTTTTAGATGCAAGTTTAGTGTCCAGGTATCTTCTTAAGGGGTGGCGGGCGCAGAGAGTTGGGGGGGGGGGAATACTAACTTTGCACTTACTGTGTTTGATAAACTACAACCCACAAAATCTTATGTTATAGTTAAGATTCTTTTTTGCCTATTACCTTAGTTCTCATTGTCATTAACTAACATAGCCAAACCTTGGAAACAAGAAAACAAAAATGAATTAAATCAAGTAACAAATGGCTCAGTTGTTGGCAGACAAGTTCCTGGTCCTCTTTTTTGAGAACATTTTAAAATAACCCAAAAACCTGCCTTTGCTTGGAAGGAAACGAGAAAGCTTTTTCCAACACAGAATGTCCTTCAGACATCATTTAGTACTTTCAGATCCTGTATATTTTCAGAAATATTTGGAATTGTTGATCAGAAAAACAAACATAAAAATATCCAGTGAATTCAAATCACAAATTTTTGCCAGCCTATAGTGTAGCCTGCACCTACTCTGTTGGTCGTTAGGTGTTTCTCTTCTTGACCATGCCAGCAATGACTCGGCGTGGCAGCAAATGGGCAGTGTGCCAAGGCCTGAGAAAGTGTGGGAGGAACAGTGGCCATCCCCATCCTATGAGCAGCGCCCCCCACCCTTGCCCACATTCCCTTCCCCTTTAACACAGATGGCAGGTGCCGCGTGGAAGGCCGATGCAAAGATGGCCCCAACAATGGAAGCATGAAAATTGCCCAGTTGGACTCCAAGTCTGCATTGATCATGTAAGATGGGGCTTTCCGATCCGAAAAGCGGACCCTGAATCTGCGGGAATAATGTCAGGAAGGTGAAGAGGGTAGCTCTGATAAACATTTCTACTCATTTTTTTCATTTGAAATTGGATTTCTACCACAAGATGCTACAATCTTAGTTCTCCTTTCTGTTCCCTTGATTTTAATTAAAACAATTATGTTTTATATTTGTAATGCACCACCTTGAAATGCATATATAAGAAGAGAATTAAGCTTTTTCTGGCAATATGGGCCATATAATTTCATATCAATAATGCAGTGGAAACTTTGAGTGACGTGGTGGCCTACTGGAGAAGATGCTCGCCTGCCACTTGGAAGGTTGAGTTCAATCCTAGGTAGTGGCCGATGTTTCTCTCCTAGGGCAAGAAGAAATATCTGCTGCGGACTCCCATGTGGCATCAGGAAGGGCATCCGGCCAGTAAATGCTCAGCTCCATCTAATCACCCTGGCTCTACCAGGAAGGGACTACAGGGTAATAAAAAGGGTGGGTTTTTTAAATGCAGTGGAAACTGTAGAAAATGATATAAATATTGAGTATTATTAAAATAGACAACTCAAGTCTGAAGAGAGGGCAAAACTTTAATGGGTAGAAAGACAGTAACTTCAGATGTATTTGTTCAGTGAATGTAAAAAATAAATAGTAATTGATTCTATAGAAGTGAAAGATCTCAATTTGCGAGTGGCCAAATTCCTGAAGGTAAACTTTTCTTCCTCTTATAATTTTTGAATTGCATGTTGGAAAAGGGGTGTTGTTAACATGAATTCAGGAAACCGTTGGTAGAGATTCTCCACTCCAGAGGTCTTCCAATTCAGCCTTTGAGAGACGACATTCCAGCTCGCATAATTTCATCAACCAAGAGAATGTTGCTAGCAATAACAGTGCTGGAGAAAACAGAAAGAAAAATTTCATTGGTCTGTATCATTCGTTTAGTAAAAGTATAGTCAGCCCTTTTTCTTGTATTCTTTAAGAAGGTTCAACCAGGTCTTAATTGTCAAGTAAATTCTATATACAATTCCAAATGCAGTTGAGGTCATTTTTCAAATGGTTAGCTATAAAATGTTACCTAGAATGAAGCAACTGTTTTTTGACACTGTAATTATCCCAGATTCCAGCTGCTCCTGCCACCATTGGCTCACCTGAAAGACATAGGAGAAAGTTCATTAAAAACAATAATCTTTGTTCCAGTCTTTTGATAGATTGCCAGGGTTATTTTGTTTTATAAAGGACCCTCTGTGCAAACTGGTTTGGAAAATTAAAGGCATGCATAAATATTCTGAGTTAAAAATGGTTTACAAACTGGAAAGGAATTGTCTGTTTCCTTTGGAAGCAGCATTCTACAACTTTCCCAACCAGTTTCCAATAAGTCAATTGGGGAAATCAGATTCACTTCACAATAGTGTGATTCACTTAACATCCATATGATTCGCTTAATGATTGTGGTAAGAAACTATTGGTGATTTGCTTAATGAGTCATAAAATTGGGTCCAGTAAACTTGCTTAATGACTGCATCTTTTAGCAACCTTAATTCCAGTCCCAATTGTGATTTAAATTGAGGATTACATGTACAACAAATGTTTACAGCCTGCCCTTGCCTGGGTTATTAGGAATATGACCAAGCCTTCTTTACAATATTCAGATTTGTTTATGTAACTGCTAAATTGTCACAAATAAAAAGTACAACCATTATCACCAGTTCACCTCAATGAATTCTAAATGAGAATATCATCGATAAAGGAGAATGCTTGCAGTTCAGGATTGAACTGTAGGGTCCTTGGTGCTCTCTGACCTGTTTTCTTGCAGATGTTTCATTACCCAAACTAGGTAACATCATCAGTGCTGATGTTAGTTTGCATAATGAAACACCTGCAAGAAAACCAAGCTCAGATGGCATCAAGGACCTTCTGAGAACTTTCTGTTGGTTTAGTGCTACTGTTTTCTGGATAAAAGCTTGCAACTGAACAAGTTTATAATAACTGTCATTTTCAAAAATCATCACCCATCTGTTAGCTTAGTTTGTAAAAGAAAATTTTTTGATAACCATAATATACTCAGCAGTTTGGAACTGCAAAGTAAGCCTGTCAATCATGCTATTCCCAGCCACTGTTCTGTACTCACCAGAATTTAGGTCCACCCCCACTAGTTGTCCTGACTCAGCATATTCTGCTTGAACTTTAACTAGTGTTTCCTGAGGATCATATCCAGCATTCTGAGCAAGTACCTGTAAGAATAAATAAAGGGAAAATATTATTTTCTATTGTTCACTGTCAAAAATGAGCTATTTGGTATTTATAGTGGAGATGAATGCCCAATATATACTTAGAACTGACTGACCCCCTCCCTTTTCATTTTTGTTTCAGCTGTATCTTTGCTGACAGCTGGAAAGTCTTGTCAATAGTAACTACAGAGCTCAAGAATTCTATTAGAGGTTTTTGTCCAGAAGCTTCCTACCTTAGGGATGATCAGCAATGCATCAGCAAATGCCTGAACTCCCAGCTGGCTTCTTCCTTTCACACTGGGCTTATGTTTCACAAGGGCATCAGCTATTGCTACCTCCAGGGCTCCAGCACCTGGAACTACACAGCCTGAAAAATAAAAAATCATTTGTTAACATTCATCTTGCAACAAAATGCAGAAGAGACATCCAAGATTCATCTTGCAACAAAATGCAGAAGA
The DNA here is from genome assembly GCA_032468035.1 of Aparallactus werneri. Lineage (NCBI taxonomy): Eukaryota > Metazoa > Chordata > Lepidosauria > Squamata > Lamprophiidae > Aparallactus > Aparallactus werneri. The sequence continues at coordinate 105,936 of JANHFQ010001292.1, forward strand.
GACATCCAAGAGACATCCAAGGTGTTTAAAAAGGATAACCCTGTTTCTTAAATATAAAGCTTTTGGGAGTTCTCTTAAAGGAAGAGTTTTAACTCTAGAAATCTTTCAAACTCAATACATGCTGTATGCCTCTGATGTTCATACAATCATCTATGTGGTAAAGTTTTATTTTATCTTCCTTCCCTCCTCCCACATTTATGTACCTTTAAAATAGGGTTAGGCAGGACAATAGTGACTACTTATAATTATTGTTAAAATTGAAACCCCTTCACCTGAGGTTTTAGTGCATTATTATGCTTCAGTTTAGGAAAGAAGGGGGTTTGTTTGTGATTGCCTTGGCATGTATTGTAAGTTGCAATACCTATGTTCATTCAAGATGGCTTAGTTATACTAATACAGGCAGTACTAGGAGCCAGAGCTGGTGTGGTAGTTCTATTTTATGAGAGAATTTATATTGTTTTGTTAGCCATCACCACAATTTCAATTATATTGGTACTCACATAGCCAAAACATACCAATTGCAAATAATAAGTACTACTGGGCCTATCTAAATTTAGTAACACAAAAGTATCCTGAAATAAAAATGTTAAATGAGATTGTTCTTCCTTCCACAAAAAAATCTTGAAATATGAATGATGCTGAACTTAGCATTTTAAAATATAATTTCCTGCAAATACAATTTTCCTTATTTGAGATCCGTCTTAAGCAACACCATTCATGAAGTTTTAGATTCCACTGTATTCTCCAAAGTAAAATTAGTGAACCAACATATCCAACTGCAAGATGCTAAGGTTGAAGACCAGAAAGATGCAGATTCCAATCCACAAAGAAGTTCTCTAGTCAGTCCAATCTGCCCCTAACCATTGCTTCTGTTGGAAAAATCAGAAAAGGGAGTGCTATGTATGCCACTTTGGGATCCTGGACCTCTTTTTGATAAAAGTGAATTTTTAAAGTGCTATTAACAAAATGTATTAATTTAAGTAATATTAAAATAAAACTTCATTTAATCATTTGGCTAACCTGAGGCTACTAAAATATGAAGCGTTTCCAACCCAGACTCACCATCCTCAATGGCATTTTTGACAGCACGCAGTCCATCTCTTACAGCATCCTTGATCTGGGTCAGTGTGTGCTTATTCGGTCCCTTGATCAACAGAGTCACAGAACGAGGGTTTTCACACTTCTCAATAAAAGTGTATTTCTCTTCACCCTGTGCAAAGTGAACAATTCAGACTTTAAGGATCATAAATGCCAAGTATGTGATGTATATTGGATTTTCTGTAGTTTTAAACAGTACGTTTATTATATTCTTGTTAGTATGCCTATTTTTATCGTTTTTTTAAAAAAGCTCTTAGCTTGTTCGAATGAGTATTAGCTAAGAATTCCAAGATTAATTTATCATATTTCTAAATCACTCACCTCCCTTAAAGAGCAGCTCTAATTCTATGAAACATTCTTCTACCACTCCATCTGCCCACTCGGCTCATGAATAACATAACACTATTGAAGTTAGGTATTAATTATAATGCTTGTCACAGAAATCAAACTGAAAAGAATTCAAGACTTTAAAAATCAAACTCACCAAGGTATATTCATAGACAAGACCTGCATGTCCCAGGCAGTCAATGGAGAGGTCATCTACAGAATTCATAGCAATACCTCCACAGGCAAGGGATAACCTGAACATAAAGAATAAATATGCTTGGATATTTCTGTTATAGTCTGGATTCATATACTGCGGTTTGCTTGATTTGGCTTGCCAAGTTGTGAATCAGCTGTGATTTATTCAGTAAACCAGGACTTAAGCTAGTGGCAATACCTGCTCCTCTTTTTAAATGCAACCAAGAGTGTTAAGCAGTCCCTTTCTTCTAATAAAGGGATCAATGTGTGAATATCTTTATGTAATCCTAACAATTCAAAGTGATTAAAGTGGTTAATTTATATCACTATTCTAAATTTATTTTGAAGAAATTCTACAGAAAACATTGTTTATAAATTTCCAAATGTTCTCCAAACATCTAGGATTAGAATTATAACATCAGAGAAGATCACTTCTTGCAAAAGTTTTGGGTGTCACTTTTCTGATTTATAGCAAGATGCTGTATTAGTGGCTAAACATTTTCAAAGGAAAACAAATAGCAGTGTCAGTCCAAGGCAGTCCCCAGGTTCTTGCAGAAACTGACCTCTCCATATTTCTTCGCTTTGCTCTGCGCAGTGCTACTATCCCTTCTTTTGAAAGTGCATCCAGGGAGAAAGGATCAATCCCCTGAAAATACAGAAGACCATGCAATAAGCAGATCTACTCAGGTTTAAATAAAGCTTATACTGAAAAATTAAAGAAATGATGCAACAGTATCACGATTTAATGAACCATTAGGGTTCCTATCATAGCCAAATGTCTATTAATGATGAATTTATTATTAGCTTATGTTATTTGCATAATAAAATGTCATCTAACTCCCAGAGACTCTGGATCATTTACAATAACACAAGTAACAATTTTTCACAAATGGCCATATACACAAATTGCCCGTTTCTGATAAAATGGACCAACAAAATCTGGATGCAAATTTTGTCCAATGCACCTGAACTCTGATAAATAGGAGACAAGTAAAACAATGTTTCATTTGATTTGACCCATTTTGTATTATAGACCCATTTCTTAGGCAAGCAACTCAATCAATATCAAGCCCTCCTCTTACCTTTTGGTTGATGACAATAAAACCTTTATTTGAATCCCCAACAACTGAATTTTTCAACTCTATGATTTTATTCACTCTTTCTTCAATGAACTTTCTTTCTGCTTTAACAAGCTTTTCTCTTTCTTCTGCACTCTTATAAAAGAATCCAGAATTCACCTCTCTGGAAAAAAAAAATACGCTGTCAGAATGTAAGTTAGACAGGAAACATAAAAAGTAACCAAACCCTTGGGTCAAACTTAACTCCCAGTAATTACATGGACAAAACCCAGGCAGTTTTCTTGGCAACTATACAGAAAGTTTCCTGTTGTCACTTTCCAGGATTTTTTCATCTCCTAAGTCTAACATATCCTCCAAGCATCATATGGTGTCTCCCACTCAAGAACTAACCAGATCTGGCCCGAGTTGTTTTCTATCCCAGTAAAGATATATGTGAAGGTAAGGGCAGTCAGAAGCAATTGACATCAGAAATAGTGGATTTCAACCAAGAAGATCCTATAAACTAAATACCAAACTCCACAAATGTAGGATTAAACCAGCTCAGTTTGCAAGTCCGAATTAGAGCTGGAAGTCCTAATGTATACATACGTTTTTTCATATTCTAGTGACACATTGCAAGTAAGGACGTATGCATCTTCAACCCTCTTCTTCATGTCAGGATGACGAGCGCCATGGTCCAGGACAAGTCCTCTTATTAGGCTGTAAAAGATATTTAAGGTAGCTTTTTAAGAAGCTAGTTTCAGTTGTTTATCCCTTCTAGTCTCATGCATTTCCCGCTAAAATTAAGACTCCTAGGAACAACTTTGTTGTGTATCCTTTTCAGACCCGTGCACACTGCTTTAGTACAGCATGTCACTTGATAAATCTGAGGCAAATTTTATTCTTGCATGGTGTCTGACTCCATTAGCCATTGCAAAAGCCAATGCAGAATTCACCCATGCCCTCGGTTCTAAATACTTCAAACTTATGAAACTTTGGCTTGAATCCCTTTAACAATTCAGAATAAAAGATAATTACTGGTATGTATCTTTATTTATCAGATATTATAAAGCAGAAACAATGTAGTATATCCTCCATCCTAAGGCCTACAGAGTCTTGAACAGTAACACCCACAATTCTCTGTCATGCTAGCACAGAATTCCACAAGATCCAATATCTGGAAAATGCCAATTTAGGAAACGCTAACAGAGCATGATATGGAACAGTGATGATTCTGCCAGAAGGGAAATGCAAGACTGGTATGTGTCAAGGTCTTGGGAACAAAGCCCACCTATCTTGTACCTACGTTGTGTCTGTTTCAGATTTGTGCTTCATCTCCATTATTTCAACCATATAAAGATCTATTGGCTCATCTGGTTGTCTGATTGCCAGAATCGAATCGACTACAGCCTTCAAAGAAAAGAGAACAAGCCTCATCAAACAGGATTCCAGAATTTAGCAAATCAATTATCCCCCCTTCAGGGATTTACTTCACTTTAATTATGGGAATTATATAGAATTTATTTTTGGAGAACACAAATCCATGAAACTCACCTCAGTTAAGATGTCAGCAAGTTCAGTATGGACTTTTGTGCGGAGGGAAGTTCTAGCAACATCTAGGAGTGTTTCCCTGTCCATTTCCTTTGCTACTTTGACCTGCTCCAGGACCTGAAGAGCCTTTTCTTTTGCAGCATCAAATCCTTCCGTAACTAATCGAGGATGTAACCCCTGATAACAACAAAAACATGTTTTTTAAAAAACCATGCGCACGTATACAATTTCATACTCTGATTATAGGCAAAAATCAAGCAATCAGTTTCCATAAGCAATTTCTTATTATAAAAAAAATTCTCTAGACATACCTTAAATCCCTGGAACAGATACTGAAACTGCCCAGTCGCTATGAGTTGAATGGCATATACATTTAATAAATTATTATTAATTATTATTATTAAGGGTAAAGGTTGAGAGAAAAGAAAACAATGGAAAATCTGTCTGCACAACAATAGTTTCAATCAAGTGATTTCAAGGAAAACTACCGTATTTTACTTTTTTAACTTTTCTAGATGATCGGAGGCTGCACATGAAGACATTTTGTACTGTCCTTTTGAATACATATAAAAGGAAAAACAGTCCTTTCAATGCAGAGGGTAAAGTACAGTTTATTCTTGCACAGAATTATGCCAAAGGAACTATGGAGCTCATTTGGGTGTTCACTGTGCAACAAACTCAGAAATATCTCATATACTGTGGTCAAAACTCAATTATATACCACTCTTAATCTGAATAAATAAAAGTTCAGAGCCACAGGGAAATAATAATAATTTGTTAAATATGTTACAAAGATTGAAATGTTAATCTAGTTTATAGATATTCACTTTGATTTAGCAAAATAGGGATGGTGCAACTAAGAGTCTTTTGATAGCAACACTAATAATTTCTCACTCAGCTTTATTTGAATCTGAAAGCAAATTAAAGATGTCCTCATGCAGACTACAAGTACATAACATTGTCACATACCTCTGAAATATAGAGATCTGCCTGTTTGAGCAGCTCACCAATTATAAGGACATTAGAAGTAGTCCCATCACCAGTGATGTCATCTTGTGCTGTTGCTACTTTGGCTATCAAGGAAGCTGTTGGATGTTGGATTTGCTGATGGATGCAAAGAGAATAAAAAGAGTATCATTAAAATTTAATTCCTTTGCTTAGTCAACCATGATCTCTTGTCTGGTTTACTGCAATATGCTCTACATGGAGCTCTCCATGAAAAGCATTCAAAAATGTCAAATTTTTATTTGTTTTTATGCTTTATGATGTATACCACTCAGAGTGACTTTTTGAGATGGGTGGCCCCAGAAAGCAAATAAAAAGGTGCACAAGGCAACTGCCCAAGTAGTTAAGTAAAGGGTGTCAGATTTCCAATCGATATAAAACTACAGTATTGCTAAGTGAGTTGCACTGTTGCCTGTGTGCTTCTGGGTGCAATTCAAGGTGCTGATTTATCACGTTTAAAACCCTTCATGGAGTGAGACCAAGCTAACTAAGGGACTGTCCTCTCCCAGTCATTTCTACCTATCCAATTTGATGGAGCAGGTTAGGTTGGGCATGTTATGGGGCCCGCCGGCCAGGGAATGTTATTTCTCTGCCTTAGCCTCTGCCCTCGGGAACATTCTCCCTTCATAGATCAAGATGACTCCATATTTCATAAGGCCGTGAATATACCTGGGGCCCAAAATGTGTTAAGGTGTTTCTTAACTATATTAAGACCCATGGCAATAGTTCCAGTAACAACTACACGTATTTACTTTTATGCTTTATGATGTATACTACCCAGAGTCATTTGTTGAGATGGGCGGCCATAGAAATCAAATAAAGGATGAATACATTTGTTTTACTATTGTGCTTTGTTGTCAATTTAATCACTTGAAGAAACAATCCACAGTAATACCACCAATGTATATATTCTAATCTTTGAAACATAAAAGCAGAAGGTTATGCTTTGACCAACAGATCCTTCTAGACCAGGGGTGCCAAACTGGACTTCTTTGAGGGACAGATCAGCATTGTAGTTCTCCTTTGTAGGCCAGGGGCTGGGGGAGAGAGATAGGACGGACGCCTCCTGCAGTGCAGCCCTCCCCCAGGCCCCGTTTTCGGCCTGGACAACTTCCTGCAGCAACCTGCAAAATGGGGCTGATCCTTTGCTATTTCCAGGCCAGCCCCGCAGGCCAGATGTAAGCACTCTGCAAGCCAGATCCAGCCAGCGGGCCTTGTGACACCCCTGTTCTAGACTATTGTTACACAATTTGAACAAATACAGCATTTTGTGCTGAAGTAAAATATAAAATCATCAGTAACTTTGGCTTAACATTTTTAGTAAAACTTTTGGCCTGTATTCAACAATAGTATTCACCTAGTAAGATCTAGCAATATGCTTCTTTTCTGCATGAAAATAAAAGTTCAAGAAGGTATTGTATGAGTTGATATTTTAAAATTATGTTCTTGGAAGGGAAAGCTTACCATCTCATGAAGCAGGACATTGCCATCTTTGGTAAGCTTGATATCACCAGCACCAGACACGAGCCTATGGAAAACAGAAAGCAAAGCCATCAGCCCTCAATCCCAGTTCCTTTTCCAAGTGTTTGGGCAAAAAGACCTGACAAATTTAATTCACTAATATTTATTTATTTATTGGATTTCTAGGCCTCCCAACTCCTGAAGGACTCTGGGCCGCTTACAATAACCAAAAACAACAGTAAGTAAAATAGAAAATAGGAAAAAAACCTCCAAGAGATAAAATTTAGGATTCACATACATTCCTTTTATTAAAACACTCCCGTTTCAATATCACTATTCTTACAGTGTCATAGTACAAAGGAGGATTCACGGCTGAGTTTGGAATCATATGACTGCCATCGCCAGGGGGGCCTTCGTCCAGGTTCGCCTGGTACGCCAGTTGCATCCCTTTCTGGACCAAGATGCCCTACTCACAGTCACTCACGCCCTTATCGCCTCGAGGCTGGACTACTGTAATGCTCTCTACATGGGGCTGCCCTTGAAGAGCACTCGGAGTCTCCAGCTGGTGCAAAATGCGGCAGCGCGGGAAGTCAGGGAGGTACCTCGGTACTCCCATGTCACACCACTCCTGCGCGGTCTGCATTGGCTTCCAGTGGTCTTCCGGGTGAAATTCAAGGTATTGGTAACAACTTTTAAAGCCCTACATGGCTTAGGACCAGAGTATCTGCA
>JANHFQ010001292.1:125242-139102 GCA_032468035.1 Aparallactus werneri
GGATTCGAATCACCAAACTGCTGACCTTTCTGATCGACAAGCTCAGCGTCTTACCCACTGAGCCACTGCGTCCCTTATTTTTTATAGCTATAGCAACTCATAAATGTCCATCTTCAGAAGCTGTTTATTTATTTAATACAATTTATCGGCCGCCCAACTCCCATTTGGGACTCTGGGAAGCTTACAACAGTTAAAACAACAATATATATACATTTAAAATAGCAATCCATAAAACATTAAAATATACAAACATTTAAAACAGATTAAGCCTCTCCCCCCAGATCTGTTTATTTACAGATATATTGTGTTGGGGATGGAAAACAGGTCAGGGATTTTCCTTCCTTCTTCTTTCCTTCTAAGAAACTTAGAAGCATCTAGATGGTCACAGTGGAAGCAAAATATGAACTGAATGGATCTTCATCAGATCCTGTAAGGTATCCATTACATTCTTTATTCATTCATTAGTTCACGTTGCTAATATAGGCAATATTTTTCATTACAACTTAACATAAAAACACTAGTCTTTTCTCACATAAACTCACCATTAACATTTTGACTGCTGGGAAGAAAACACAGGAAGGAGATTGAGATTAGAGCAAAGGGATGCATTAAATACTATAATATATCCTAATTTATTCATATTGATTCATATCCTGTACTATTGCATTATATCAAAGTGGCACAAACAAGATTAAAAATATTCAAATAAAAACAAGTCCTCCAAATTAAAACACTAGCAACAAAAGGCAATTAAAAGACTTAATATTAAATATTATTATAATAATGTTTTATTAAAGAAGATACTGACGTTACAAGAGAATCCCGTCATCTGAGTATTATTATTGAATTGTCCAATGAAATGTAAAGCCCCATTGAACCTAATGGGACTTACTTCTGAGTAGGGCTGTCTGTCTAAGCCAAAAGTCTGGTGATTCTGCTGCCTCCATTCTCTATTTTTTTCTTACTGGATGTGGTTGTATTCTTGACCTTGTTTCTGTGTCTGTTGGATTTTCATCCTGGAATACAGTGAAGTCACTTCACCGGACTGCTGTTCCAAAACTGAAAAGCGGGGAGGGGCTTCTCTTTCATGAGGAGAGAGAGAGAGAGAGAGAGAGTGAGTGAGAGAGTGAGAGAGAGAGCGCCCACTTTTCAGAGAAGAATGGCATTTTCATTGCTTATGAACTGAATACTGTGAAACAGTCTTTATGCTTCTAGTGCCAGAGTCAAATTATCACTAATCCTTTAAACTTATTTCACTTGCATTGATGCCATTTTTTATTCTGGTTGCCCTTGAACTTTACTAATAGCATCTTGGCAAAAAAAACAAAAGTACTTTTCCATTTCCTACTGGTGAGACTAATCAGTATCCAAATCACTCCACCTTTTCTCTGTTGCCCAATGCTAAAATAGCTATTTATCACGCCCTCAGAGATCCAGCCTGCTGGATAGGTTCTTCAGCAATCACAGAGTTGGTTCTTCTGTTCCTAGAGCTGACTTCCAATAGAAATGGATAAAAATGCTAATGAAATCACATGCCTGTTTTTATTACTTTGGCAATAATCCCCTCGAGGCTATGATTTATTCATTTATCTACAGCCAAAAAGTTGTACAGTGCCGCTTACACAAAGTTATTAATAATTTGACAGCCTATGTCTTCAATGTTCAAAATTTAAAAAACAAAAGATACAAGAAAACAGAATTGCCCGCTCTTCTCCAGGATGACTTTGCTCTAGCTTCCTTAAATCATGCCTGCAAATATATGTAAAATGCCAGAAAAAAAAGAATAAATTGAGAAATTGAGCATCACCTGTGTAACCCTAAATGATGCCTGCCATTTAAGGATGTTGTTCTAGGTTGCTTGCTTTTTCAGTTCCATTGAGCAGCAAAATTTAAAATTTGTTGAATTCCTGAAAAATAGTAAAGGCACCAGGTTGGAAATGAAGAGGCTGTGAGTTCTAGTCCTGCTTTAGGCATGAAAGCTGGCTGGATGACTTTGGATGACTTGGCAGGGTTGCTGTGGGAAAATGGGTGGAGGAATGAATATTCGGTATGTTCACTTCTTGAATTACTTATAACGTAATAAGGGAAGGATGAAAATCTAATAAATAAATAAATTCTGGGTAGCTTTAGGTAGGAATTGCCTGAAGTAGTATTTGGTTAGGGCTAGTGGTTTATAAACTGATATATAGCTTACCTTATTGCACATACAGTAAGCCAATTGTACATTATTTAGTGAACAATGATCAAATAGACTTATGACTTTTCATATTTTAAGAACCCAGCTCTAGTTATTCTTTGTAACAAAACTCCAAGCTATGTATTATGTTATGTAACTGCTTGGTTTTTTCCAAGAGTATCCACTTGAAAGAGCTTTAAACAAAAGCATTGTCCTTTTCTGCTACCTTTGAAGCTTACCATGAAAGGAAGAGTGACAAACTACAATTTAAAATGTATATACTCCTTAAAGGCACTCACATTAAAGCAGGCAGTGCCATCCACATTACTTGGGAATTATCCATTCAAGGATAGGTACGGTTGCTGCCCAGAGCCGCAGTCCTCTTGCACATTTACCTAAATTTAAGAACTTCTAATCCTAAGATTCCATACACCACTAATCATAAATATCCTGTAGCTGTCTTTTGCCTTTCCCTCTTCATCAGTTGCTGCTGTTTCTTTGCTTGATTGATTTATGAGAAAAACGATAGAGCAAATGGCAAAAACCCTTGGGAAAATTATGAATGGGATTAATACATTTGGATCTCTTCTATGAATGAGGCAGGGCAATTATAATAAAACAGAACAGAACAACAGAGTTGGAAGGGACCTTTGAGGTCTTCTAGGACAACCCCATGTTCAAGTAGGAGATACTATACCATTTCAGATAAATGGCTGTCCAGTCTCTTTATCTGAATCTCCTTCAGTCCCACTGAACTTGGCGAGACAGTAGAGTTCTGTATGCCAAATTGTTGGAAATTTTTCTTTCTCTTTTTTAACTAGTGTGAACTCATTGCATTGGATTTATGGGTCTTACATTGCAGCAGTCCCATAAACACCAATACAGAGACTAATTGAGTGCACTACTACTAACTCCAGGTAAATGTGTATATTAGATTACAATTCTGTTACTAGACACTTTAGTTGAATTTGGCTTATTTTACTTATTTATCTTGAAAATATTTCCAAACACAATAAACAATATGAATTTACATTTGGGCTACCTAAGGCTCTGGATATCAATTGTTTTTTCTCTTTTTTTAATTGTATCTGATAAATGATTTAAATTGTGGCAAAATCTCAGAAGGAGGGAAGCAGTAGTTTTTCCAGAGATCAGGACCAAGACATGCAAAGAACTATTTGTGTACCTCCTGTAGGCAAACAAGGCCAAGAACAAAGGGATATATTTGCATACATTTCCCAATGTAATTAGTTCATAGGGAAATAACATCATCTGCATTGGTTTGCAATGGAGTGTACATTTCTAAAATAAGGAGGACTTTGCTTTTAGATTTCTTAAAGTCCCAGCCTCTGTGGTGCAAGATCTTATCCCTGACTGGGAGATGATCCGAGGAGGCCTAAGCCAACCCTGGAGGGGAGCCTGCTTGGAAGCCCCACTGCGTGCCGCCATCAGCTCAATCATGTAAGAGAGAATTAATATACAAAAGGAAAGTAGTCCAAGTTTTCCTTCTACTGGTGAGGAAAGACTTCCTACAGTTGCTTGCTCAGTATAATTATATTATGTCCCTGACAATGTACAGTATATGAACTATGGCTTATGCCAGAGGTAGGTATGCATCATCAGAAATCCTTTTTTGGGACACTGTAGAGGTCAATCAGGATTATGCTGCTGAACTTCAGTCTCAAACCACCAAATAAATCCCTGAAATTTTCTAGCAGTTTCCTGCAGGGAAATAAATGAGTTACATATCTGCTAGGCTCATACATATAAAAAGGTTAACAACCTCTCAACCAAATAAAGTGCAGGGAAGCTAACTCCAAATCCTATCCTTGTATAGATAGCATTAAGTGCTCCCAGTTTCCACATGAACTGCTCATACAGGAACAACAACAACAACACTGGCATGTTTCAAATTTCCACATTTTTAGGTACCCTTGGAAAACTAAATTTCCCCACTTTCAGGTGCGGTTGGACTAAGTGTTCTGGCATTTGTTTGCCATATCTTCCTCTTTCATAGCCAGCCAAAGTGTACCCTAGACCTAGAGGGTCTGAAAAGCCTCTAATATCTAAAGCGAACCCATCTGGTGGAGAAACTTTGGCTTGGGTATCTGCTAACATCCAAGAAACATATTTATCATGTCTGAAAATCATTATTGGAGCAAAGGCATAACCTTCCCGGACTATGCTAAATTAAAATGGAATGGATTGGTGCAGAACTGTTTTATGTCACTTCTGTTATTCACTGCACTTCTGTTATTCACTTTGGAGCTGAAAAAACCCCCAGCTAACAGGCATCAGCAAGTTTCTCATCTCTGGTTTATGGTATCATTGGAGAGTCCAGAGGACATATAGAAAACCTATGAGGCTTTGGTGCAGCTCATAAAAAGCCATCTTGTTTGGCTGCTTAAAACTTGTAGTAATACTGGTTTTCCACAACAAACCACCTACAGCTACAGCTGTATTTCAGCAGTAAGCTGTTTTGAAATTTCTGCATAATTGTGGTTAGAATTAATGGGTCTGAGAAATAACCATGTTCATATTTTAGATCAGCATTCAGTACCTGACAAAAACTCTGAAAAAGAAAAAAAGGAGAAAAAAAGAGCGGGAAAGTCCTATCTGTTTATGCTGGTTTTTTTGCACACTTTGTGTGCCAAAATACAGCTCCCTTGATAGCATCTACATAACTCCAACTCTAAATAAAATTTGTAATATTGAAAATATTTTAATAATTTTAAACAATTGCCAGATTTTGTGCAGTTTTGTGTACTTACATGAATTTTGGAGATGTCAAGTGAGGATGTCAAATTTAGTAATCTCTCAAAATTTCAGCAGTTTTAAAAATCCATTTTCGGTTTTAAAAAGCAACCTAGCCTTTGTTTATTCTTGCTAGTTTTCATTTTATATATATTTAGCTGAAAAGAATTTGACTCGTTTCCCCAAGTGGCTCACTTTTTCCATGAATGGTCAGCTGTATGTTTATAAAGCTTCTCTCCAAATACCAGTACGGGCCAGTAAAATATCATTGCATGGCAGGCACATGTTTTTCTCTATCACCAAAAGTGATAAATTGCAATCCAGGTTTGATCAGCAGATATTACATCATGTTTTTGAGAGAGGGTGACGCAGGCAGCTTGGTGCATCTTGGCATGATGTCCCTGTCAAATTTGGCCAGGTGACATGAGATTGAGTTCTGGTTGGATGTTTGTCCTTTCATATTGCCTGGAAAAAAACAGCTGGATGTACTCCAAAGCTGTGAGCACGTGCCTTTTTCATGGCATTGTGTAACAATGCGTCATGTTGCACGGTGTTCCAACCACGCCCCAGAGTCAAAGCTCTCTCTTCTGCCTTCTCTGGCTTAAAACAAACAGAAAATTTGGAAGCCATCAGCAAGTCAAGGCTGCTAGTGAGCAAATGTGGACTTCCACTTTCTCAACACTTTCCCAGATCCTGTCCTTTTACCGTAATTGCCTCTTCTCAGATTCTGACCACCTCCAAACCATAAACTTAAGTCAAACAGTCTCAATTGTCACATCCTACCAGGATATACTGGGACCCATAGGATGTGTCTTCCTAATGTCAGAGTAAAATTTGTAGGCTTTTTTATGTTTAGCTATCACCTTTATTAATGTAAAAACTAATCTATGCTTATATTGTAAAATATAATTAGACCACAGTGAAACAAAAAGCAATGGAAACCTCTAAAATATTCTCGAGTATAAGCTAAGTTTCAGCACTTCCTCTTGTTCTCCTACCTGGTTGGAATCTGATGATGAAGCCTTCTTCTTACCCTTTGTCCATGCATGAGGTCATCTAACTTTGATCTGATCTGATTTGTAAGTGGTATTCCCCATCTTTTCCTCATGTAAGCTTTGTTATGTGTACAATTTGTGGTACATTGATGGCAATTAATGGTGATAACACAGCAGAGGCTATGATCTAGCCAGAATTTCTCCTCCAGTTGCCAACGAGAAGAGCAACAAAGGTGATTAGAGGGCTAGAGGAGAAAACATATGCTGAATGGTTGAAAGAACTGGATATGTCTAGTCTAACAAAGAGAAGAACTAAGGTTGACATGATAGCAGAATTCTAATATTTGAGGGGCTGTCACAAAGAGGAGGTGAACAACCTATTCTGAAAGCACCTGAGGACAAGACAAGAAGTAATGGATGGAAACTTACCAAAGAGAAATACAACCTAGAATTAAGAAGAAATTTTCTGACAGTGAAAATAATTAATCAGTGGAATGGGTTGCCTTCAGAAGTTGTGGCTGCTCCATCACTGGAGGTTTTAAAGAAGAGATTGGACAGCTATTTATCCAGAATGATATAGGGTCTCCTGCTTGAGCTGGGAGTAGAAAACCTCCAAGGTCCCTTCCAATTTTGTTATTCTGTTATTCCTTCCATTGACACTTTGGCCTGGCCAGCAAGAATGATCAGACATCTGGTTGCTTCATCCAGGGTACACTTTTTAAGTATGTCAAAAATAATAATTCATGTTTAGGAGAAAGGGGACAGGGCAATTTTTCACAAGTACAAGACAATGTACTGTAATTCACTTGAATATATGAAAGTCCCATTTTGCATATTTGGAAATTTGTTCATTATTCATCCAATAATTAAACCAAGAGATAATTCCAAAATCAGTCAAGGTTTTTTAAATACTTTTCTCTCTTAACCATCTTATCTGATGAAAAGCTCTAATTTTCTTTGCATCTAGGAAACTCTCACTACATCTGTGGGAGGTTAGCTAAGGGGACAATCAGATTTATACAATTGTACAATTTTCCATATTAGAGCAAAACACATTAAACACGCTGTCTGAATTGGCTCCTTGAGCAACTGATTCTGGAATCCACATGCCTTTTTGTAAGGAGTAAGGGTAGCATACACTATCTGAACTGCAAAAGTTTGGATCATGACAGAAAAAAAGTTAGATTTTCCTGTATAATTTTGCTCCCACGCATAGTCTACCCAAGTTCTTCACTACAGTTCAACACATTAATGACCAGGACTTTCAGAGTAGATCCAAAAATGGGATAGCTGTGAAACAGGAAATCCTCTAAGAAGATCTTGTATAGAAGATCTTGACTGAGTGGATCTTCTTGATGCAACCATTTATTATGATTATATACAGAAATGTCCCATTTCAGTTGCTGACGAAAATCTCTTGTTTTTTCCTCATGGTGCTCATTCTTCCCCACAATTATATACTTTAATACCTCCTTTTAATTTTCCTCTTGTTCTTTGGTTACACTTTAAGACTCTGGTTTCATTCCTTGGGATATAAAATATGATTATTTACTTTGCCTTCAATCCAATTTAAGATGGATTCTTTTAGTGTTCCACTGTATGTCAAGAACTTTTGAGTACCAGTTGATGGTGCTTTTGAGAGGGATCAAGACTGTATAAAGGGAGGGGATAGTTTAATTAAAACTATCACCAAAGGTGGTTGTTTTTATTCAAGAGATAAAATTCATTTCATGGAATTTTTGGGTAGCAAAGAGTAAGATAGATGGCCACCCCTGGAGGAAAAATCCTTCTCTTTAGTAAATGTTGTGTGCCGTACCTCAGATGGACTGTGTCAGTGAAAGTTTCGGGAATGGTTAACTCAGCAGGGGGGGCAACCTTGATTGTCTGCCCATTTCTCTGCTGCCCCTGAAGCCAGCAAATCAGCAGCTTCCTCTGCTCCCCTCCTCCACTCCCTGCTCTTGCTTAAAAAGGAGCTGCGGCATTAGCTGTCCCCTCTCAACACAAGGCTTTCAGCCACAGATCGCTTCTAAGATGGCCCAACTGAGGGTACAGGCTGGCGACATCCAGAATGACTTCATCTATCTTTCACATAACAGGAAGGTTCCCAAAAGGATGTCTTCTATCATGGAGATGAAGGAAATCTTCCTCAATGCTGATGCCATTTGCTTTGATGTGGACAGCACAGTCATTAAAGAAGAGGGCATTGATGAACTGGCAAAATTCTGTGGTGTTGGAGATGCGGTGGCGGAAATGTAAGTATGATCATGGCTTGCTTGATGCTTCTGAGAAGAGAGAGCAGAATTTGAGTTTTTGTCAATGGAGATTTTCAATCATCCAGGTCATGGTTGTCCCAAAGGTGCTTTTTCAAAAGGCAACTGGACTTCCTTTGTTTTTATTTATTAATTAAATTTATTTATTAATTACATTTATATACCGCCCTTCTCCTGGGACTCAGGGCGGTGTACAGGGTATACTAAAAATATAATATATACAATTGAAAAGAATTAAACAATCCCTGATTAAAACGGATAAAATTTAAGAATTACATTCTTTTCCTTGAAGACATTTCGCTTCTCATCCAAGAAGCCAGAGAAGTCAGAGCTGAAGAAGCTTCTAGGATGAAAAGCAAAACAACTTCAAGGAAAAACAAAGAAAGTCCAGTTGCCTTTTGAAAAAACATCTTTGGGGACAGATATGGAGATTTGTTCTTCCAAAAGGCTGGGTGTTCAGCAGTATATTTGACCTGAATCTGAGAAGTCCAAAGACACCGGGCTGTATGTGACGATGACTGCCTAGGAAGCTCTTATCAACAGAAAGATAATTGGGTGTTTGCCTCCACATGTAAGCCCTTACTTTCAGATGATCAATGGCTACAGATGAATGACAAAAGAGCAAATAAGAATGTATTAAGATGAGCCATTTTAAGGACATTTTTAATAAATGTATAAACCAACATCAACACCATGAGGCAATAGCATTAGTTGTCTTAATGCATACTTGTAGGAATGGATCCTCTTCAGCTATCCTGTTTCTGATGTAGAGGATATCAGAACATTTTGAGCAATTCTTAGAAGACTCTGAGAAAACTACCTAGGGAACATCTGTTTATGAAGACTATATTACATATATTTTTATTTAAAATTTATTAAATACATTCAATTTATAGATTTAATGTTTGGATTTGGTTGCCTTTCTAAAGCCCTGAATGAGAGTTGCTTAGTTTTATCAGATCTTGGTCAGGTCATGTACTGAGTCCTCTAATGAAGCTTCTTGAGCAGGTAATTGTAAGCAAGCATCTAACAAGCATATACAGATCAGCACTATTTCTAGTCTGAGAAAGTTTTGTAGTTAGCTTTGAAGCAGATCATATACGATAAAGTCAAGAAGATGGAAGGCAGGAAAATTAAACAAGGAATATTGCTTCTCTTTGGTCAGATCAAACCACTGCTTTAAATGTATTGCTATGACAACATATACTCATTTTGAGTTCATCTATTATCTCATTGGAAGCTGCTTCATGGCACAACCAGAACATGGCTAACTTTTTTCTCTAGTATCTTAAGTCTTTAGTAAAGCAGCAAGCTTTGTATTTTGCATCTCTTCAATATAACTTACAAAGTGACTCCAAAGTTTGCTTGTGCTTTTGCTTGCTTTGGCATTTCACTGAATAATGCAGAGAAAATTATCAGAGTCTATGTGCTAAGATGAAAAGACAATAGGGTAGCTCTGTGATGGAAAAAAAGCTTGTATAATTTTATTATCAGTCCAAGGCCTTTGTATCTCATACAGTGGTGGGATTCAGCCTATTCCGCCAGGTTCCGTAGAACCGGTAGCGATAATTTTGAGAACCGGAAAATACCACCTCTGATTGGTTGACCCCAGCAAATACCACCTCTGATTGGCCGAACACATAGCCACACCCACCAAGCCACGCCCACAGTACCGGTAGGGGAAATTTTTGAATCCCACCACTGATCTCATACCTTGAGTATAACATTCAGTGTCTGTGAATTTGAAACTTTTGTGATACTATATAGTTAATCATGACAAATTTGATTAAGCTTCCTTAAGATTTTTTTCATAATTCCATGGGGATTTTTGAGTATCTCTGGTGCAACTTTATGGTACAGTTTAGAAATGCATCTATGGTAAACTTTTAGAATAGCTATGTTGTAAAGTATCTTTACAAAATAGCTATGTCGTGGTCAGTATCTGGCATCTTCAGGACCAAGTCTAAACGCTGAGAGATTCTGTTGGATCTCCTGCTTGCCCAGGCCAGAACACAATGTGAATTGACAATGGATGTGAAAAATTCCTGTAGCTGGTCATGTCTGTCCAAAAAGTTGCTGACCACAGCTGCACAGTTGTTATTGCCTCCACCACTTAGGTATTTTTTCACTGTCCTCTTGCTACTTCTAGTTAAACCAGCTGTGCAAGTTTCTGGCATTTTTTTTAATAATGAAAGAGAAATGCCAGCCTGCACTGGGTGTAGTTGAGAAACTATTTAACACAGTTGTGGTACAAGAACACAGGGATTTACCAAGTATTTACACACAATTATGTTACATAACCATAAGAACTTTTAATTCCTTTTAAAAAACCACTTAAGGATCATACTAGAAATGCCATATGTGTCACTTTTAACACTGAAATAGCTACAGGTGATTGGGATTGAGGCAACATTCACAGTAATTTATTCATTCAAATTGTTATTTGGCCAGAAACAACTTTTCATATGGCCCCGAAGGCCTAGTTTTGCCCATGGGCCTGGAGAATCCAGAGTGGAATGGACCCCATCAAGTGGCTCATTTGAGTATGCTGTCACCAGAGGGGAGCAGGGTGGTGGGGTTATTGTTTTTTATTCTTTTATATTGGGTTTTTATTCTTTGTAAACCACCCAAAGTCTCAGAGTATATGGGCGGCCACATAAATCTTCTAAGTAAATAAATAATAACTAAACTTAGCATTAGTGAACATCAGGTTCCAGCTTTTGAACAGCAGCTTGAAAAAGTCAGTATTATCCTCTTTATGGATTCCATAAACATGTATTTGGCCATTGTGAGGAATGGACTGTTCTAAACAGTATGATTTGATACAATGGGGAGCCCTTACATTCTTAGATCACAGAATAAATTTTCAGTGGGTTTCCACAATGCATTCTAGTTTCTCAGATTTGTGTATTGAAACTCCTCAGGAGATCCTTCTGCTTTCCTTAAAAGCCTGAAATGAATTTCTTTGAATCTTAATTTAGGACTCGCAGAGCAATGGGAGGTTCAGTAACATTCAAGGCAGCTTTAACTGCACGACTAGGCCTCATACGACCGTCCTACGAACAAGTGCAGAAATTAATATCAGAGCATCCACCCCAGTTAACGCCAGGAATAAGGTAAGAAATATTAGGAATGGTTATGTTGTGCAGTACTCCCAGGATGTATTTTTCCTATGGAGATTGTTATAGGTGCTTGCTGTGTGTTCCTAGGATTTTATGACAGAAATAGTACAATGATGCTGGACTGGGACTTGGACCTTTGAGTTAGATTCTTCCCCCCCCCCTCCCCCGCTTATTAAGGCAATCCATTAAAGCATACAAGCTCCTCCTGAATTCAGGGAATATTATCTTTGCTCCCATTCTTTTGTCTTGCCCATTGCCAGTTGAGATTAAGATCCATTGCAATAAAATTATTTTTATGGTACTCAAACTGAAGCCAAACTTTGCTTTATCTGCTTGTTTTCAAGCTATGATGTGGAATTTGGATTCTGATCTGGGGGTTTTCATCTTTGGTTCTGGGTGCAACTACATTCTCTGACACAAAGCTGGTGAACAGTTTAGGTTCCTCCTGGACTCATGGCTCCAGGTGACAGCCATGTCCAGGAAGGTCTTGGCACTACTTTATCTTGTGCGTAAATTGCCCCCATTTCTAGATCAGGAGGCCCTGTTCATTGTCATTCATGCCTTAGCCATCTCTTTGTTGGATTTCTGCACTGTTCTCTACAAATGACGGCCTTCTAAGACTATCCAGTTGCTGCAACTGGTCTAGAGTACAGTGGTGCAGGCACCTTAGTATGTTCATGTAAGACCACTACTGTGTTTTGTGCATTGCAACGGCTCCTGATAGGTTTCTGGGTGTGATTCAAAAGTTAGTTATCATTTATAAATCCCTGTATGGAGCAGGGATGTTATTTTTAGTACCATCAATTTCCTGTTATTTCTGACAGTCCCACAAGTACACACCAAGATAGACAGTCCTTTGCTTGAAGCAGTCGTCTAATGGCACCTAGAATATACACCTGCTCTGTTGCTGCCCCTGTCCTTTGGAACAATCTCCCCTAAGGTGTGGGTGTCTCTGACCCTTATTCTTTCACAGAACTGTGACAACATTATTTTTGTCCCATGTAGTGGACTAAAATGGCAGTTCTTTTGTGAAGACAAGTTTTTGCTATGCCAAGACTTGGTACTTGACTTGAGTTGAGTTTAGTAAGATATTTTTATTTCTCCTTCATATTAAGAAGTCTACATGTTTAGAGCTCATTCCGGGCTAACCTGCTTAGTTTTTTTTTTACTCTTGTCTACTCAAAAAAGGAGAAAGGGAAGGGAATCTCCACATAGCTACAAATCTGTGATAATCAAGACTTTTAGTTCCCACCCAAGTGTCATGTGCTAACCAGTCAAGGTCAGTCTCATGACCATAAAAACAAGGCCAAAAAATCATGGTGCCAGATTTTGATAAAACTCTTGGAATTATTGACCTGGTGGAACATTGGTTAAAGTGCAGTATTGCAAGTAAACTCAGTCCACAGCCTGTACTTCGATTCTGACAGGGTTCAAGGTTGACTCAGCCTTCCCTCCTTCTGAAATCAGTACAATTTTGGGAGTATCTCTGCTGTCATTATTAAGGAGCTTGTAGAAAATTTGGGTATCATCTTGTTTTAAATTAATAATAACACTTAAAATCTCTTTATTCCTAGGAGTACTCATTGTCTCTGGATCCAAACAAACAGATTGCCTGGGCACCTGATCACTGCCCTGATACTTGGCAAAACACTGCCATAGAGTCTTTTCATATATTTCATTCACTCCAGATGCCTTAGTTTTCAATTTCACAATTCACTAATAATTATAATCTTTTTCATACTGGTTGGGGATTATGCAATGTATAGGAAAGGCATTAGAGTAGAGAAGGTTATTCTGGAGGGAAAATCTCTAAGGAACTCTTTTTTCTCTGCGCCCAATGTACCTTTCATTATTGCTGGAGCCTGGCTTTGTGAACCTCAAGATCTCTTAGGACCTCTCTTGCACATTTTGTGTCTATTATATGGATGATAATAATGCAGATAGCAAACAAAAACAACCTGTTTAAATGTATTTGTTCCTTTCCCCTGACCTTATGGTCTCTATTTTTTTTTCCTTAAAGAGAACTCGTCAACCGGCTCCAACAGCGTGGTGTCCAAGTTTTCTTAATTTCTGGAGGGTTTCAGAGCATTGTCGAACATGTCGCCTCACAATTAAACATTCCAACAGCAAATATCTATGCCAACAGATTGAAGTTCTACTTTAATGGTAAAATTTTCCGAATGATTGAACTTAGAACTGATAAGGTTGCTGACTTAATAGGGACCAAAGATAATAATAATAATATCTCTTTGATGTGTTAACTGAAACAGAATTACATAACACCTCAGGTTCTGTAGCAAAGGAGGATCAAAAACTGTTCAAAGTCTGTTGCTTCAAAATCTTGTTTGTTTGCTTGTTATATATATATAAGAATTATTTGAAGGCTAGCTACAGTAATCAATGTGAAAATTTATTCCATACAAGACTAAATCATTTCTTCCTTCATTGTTGAAATTTACATTTAGTAGGTATTTGTTTGTAGTTCTATGCATAGGGCTTAATTTTCTCCCCAACAAGCAGCTTGTGAAGTTGGTTGTGTTGAG
>JANHFQ010001298.1:12976-23054 GCA_032468035.1 Aparallactus werneri
AGCAGTACAGCAAAAAAAGATAATAAAAATTCAAAATGGCCAAACAGAACTAAAAAACAGCTGATTTACAGGGCTAAATTGATACCCCAACTTATACACAAGTCGCTAACTTTTCCCAGTTTTCATGGGTGAAATTAGGTACCTCTGCTTATACTCGGGTTGGCTTATATTTGAGTATATACAGTACTTAACAACCATAACTGGAACTGCAAGGATTATGGTGATTAAGTGAAGCAGTTGCATAATATCTTAATTGTTTCGTTCAGCAACTGAGATTTCAATCCCAATTGGGATAAATTGAAGACTATCTTATAGTTCCATGATAGCGAACTTATGGCACGTGTGCCACAGGTGGCACACAGAGCCCTCTCTGGGCACGCAAGCCGTCGCCCCAGCTTGTCTGCGCATGCGCGCGCATGCCTCCCACCAGCCAGCTGGTCTTTGGATCTCTGCCATACATGCATGGGGATGCGCGTGCATATGCGGGGGTGGGGCGCATGCACGGGGTATGCGCACGCATTGCATTTTGGGGAACACGCATGCACTTTGGGCATTCCGTGCTGAAAAGGTTAGCCATCACTGTTATAGTTTATATTAAAATTATGTAAACTAATTTTACAGACTGCTAGAGGTGGATCTGAAATCCTGGAATAAGTATGGAAATCCAATAGGGATTATTATACCCCTACATCCATGCCAACCTTGGCTCTAAAACATCTGCAGCGGTAGACTGCAAAGTGTTTTCCATTCACATTGCACAACTGAACTTGGTAACACTATTACTTTTCCTGCTAACTTCTCTTCGGACATAGTTTTTATATGCTTGACTACAGTAAGGCAATGGTTTTCAATCTGGATCCCACACCCCTGGGCAGCTGTGATGTCATCATAAGGTGTCCGTGAAGGCCTAAAGAAATATTGTGATTTAAATATTGAGTTAGGTCTTGGTGGTCCATGGCCACAAAAGGTATTTAAAGGGGATCCATGGTGAAGAAAAGATTGAGAATCTCTGGAATAGGGAATTTCTTTCGAAACTGAAGTAACTATTTGCCTGATTTTATTTAGTTAAGCTCTGTATAAGCAACACTAAAAAAAAATATTGAATGCAGTACCCATAAATTTCTATACTAGGCAATATCATTTTATTGTTTAAATCAAGTAGTCTATTCTTCAATAACTGAATACTCCCATAATTCCATAAATTATTCTTCTTTGACAGGCCTCTGCCTGTTTTGCAAATCTGTTCTCAAATCTTTGGTTGAAGATCAACATTACATGAATGAACATCTCTGTGTATATTATGAAACTTTCTTTACCGTTACCCCATTATGCCTCATGTTATGCTACATTGGGGGAACTCTAGGAGTTAAGGAGAGAATAATTGCCTCTCCCACTTACAAGAGTGGAATAACTTCTGCTCACAGAAAAATACAATTTCTTTCCATTTTCTGTGCCGACTTTTTATCTCAGGCCCTCCCTTGTAAAAGGCCAATATTATGGTTTTGTTTATTTCTAAATAGACCTTTTGAAATATCTAGTAATATACAGGGCTATCTCTTATAGGTAGAAAATCCTGTTTCTTTATTTTCACTCCAGTTTCTACTTGAGACAAAATGGAAGATATTCTGAGTCTTAATTGGCAATGGTAAAATAATCCTTAAACTTGGCATATTGACTTTTAGTTCCTTTATATGCCTCATCGTATTTTAAGACTTAAATCAATATAATTCTTACAACCTTTTAAGAAGACTGATTACTTTACATATCCTACTTTTTTCCAGTTCCTCATACTGTTTCACCCTTGAATCCTAACAAAAGATGACGAATAAAAACAGTTGAACCATAGAGAAGTAAAATTATCCCAATTTGGGGAATGTTGCTATTGTCATTTTTCTCCCTCACCAACTTATTGGGGTATCCCATTGGAGTGTTCCATTTTTAAGACTTCTCTGATATCTCCTTTTTTCTTTGTAGGTTTACATCGATTTCATATAAGCCTGGGCAGTTGCAGCTTGTGTGGAAACCAGGCTATACAGTGAAACCATCTGCTGGGCAGCCCAACTCTGTCAGGAGGTACTCTTCAGATGCTCCTGGATCTGACAATTGTCCAAATCCTTCAAAAAATTGACTAAAATTAGAGGTGTAGTTATGTGTGTTTTAAGTAATATAACCAACCTTATAAAATTGATGGAATCAATTTATAAATCAGAATTCAAAAGATATTTTATCTTGAACTCTTGAAACACACAAATAGTAAAGGTCTTTTCTTTTAAAAAATGATCATTGAGTCAAACTGAAATCTATTTTTCAACCAAAAATTGCTTATACTATGCCTTTGTGTTTAAAGATTTCATCTCTATATTCTCTTACCATCAATAGTTTAAATTTGTGCTTAACATTTGATCACTACTAAAAAAAAAAAAGAAACAAAATTAATAAAAGTAGATGCCTTTCTTGATTGCTATGCCCTTTTAATCCAAATTAACAAGAAAAAAAATTGAAATTAGGGTGTTGCCCCAAATGCAAAAAGTTTAGCAGTTCGCTGTACCTGTTAGGTCTTAATTTGAGTCCGCCTTCTTATGCTACATCATAGCACCTATTTCTCTAATGTCAATACTCTGCTTGGGAAAAGTTGCACTAGCAGACTACTGAAAATATCTGTATATAGAGGCTTTTCTCATCCCAGATCTCTCTTTGACTATTTAAGAGTTAGGAACTTGAATCAATTAATGCTACTTATTATCTTTGTCAGTGACAAGATGTCAGATGGAGTCAGAAAAATTAACTCAAATGACTATTAAAGAGTAAACATTCCATTAACCTTTACATTGTAGATGTAGCTGGAAAGGTGAGCAGTTCCTCTGCTGCTAGGGAGTTTCTAGTTGCATAGTCCATGCATGCACTGGAAAAAGATCAGGCTTTCTACTGGTCTTTAAAAAGGCTAGACTCATCTGCTAGGGTTTTGGCCCCTGCTAATCTGGGAGCAATTTATTTGCCCTAAGCAAGTGGTTAAACTTTAAAATATTTTTCAAATATTTTCAATAATTCTTATTCCTAAACTGTGGTCAATATTCCTCAGTATGCGATTCCAACATCGTATACAGAGTGATTAAAACTTGTATTTTGTTTCGGAATTCTTATGTTCAGCCAAGTGTCATAGATTATATTTGTCACTTGACATTTGTCCATTCCTTCTTTTCTATTTCCATCGACATCTGCTCTGTGCTTGCAATATTTTGACTATTCTTCTGTATTACAGTTGTATTGGTACTTTTCAATTTATTCCCCACATCCACTTAACAAAAATTACTAAGTTATTAGTAAAACATCTTTTTACAATAGATACCTATTGTATCCTGCATCTGTTTTATCCAACAATAAACAATTGCTTCCAGCAGCATTTTAATGCTATATTTTCAGTAGTCCGTGTAATACATCTTTGCATGTCATATAATTGTCTGTATTTATATGACTTAGCAATTTGTTACATTAAATATCTATTCACTTACCAATAAAACTTGGTAAATGTTTTGTACACTTTGTAAGTATTTACCTAATGTATTCTTTTCTTGCTAAATGAGAGGATAATTGCAAAATACGCTCACTTGAAATGTTATTATCCTCCACTCTGTTTCAGGCCTTTCATCAGACTATTGTTCTGTAGCAAGAATGGGTACTAAATTTTTAGAGCTAAGTGAGATTTTCAAAAGTGTTTGAAGTACAATGAGGCCTCGATTGTTTGGGGGAGTTCATAAAATTAGTATTCTGAGTTACTTTAGAAAATTCTAATGAACTCTTCTTCAAAAGCCATTGTAGCAACAAATGGGCTTTTGATGCTTACTGTTGGTATAGGAACAACAGCATAAATAAAAACCTATTAAATGCAATGTACCAGCTATGTATTATAGAGTTTTAGAAGATAATGCATATCCTTCAACAGTTAGGTTTATTAGAATAGTGCAGAGAATTTCTCTTCTTCAAACAAAACTTTGGTTTCACAATCAGGTGTCAGTGAAGTCTGCGCCTGGTTTGAGTTTATGCAGCATAGGCTATTGGTTTATGTTTGAAACTCTCTTTGGAGCTCCCAAAGCCTAATATTCTTTCAAAAGTCTCAAATCAGTTACTCAAATTTTGAACAAAAATTACTCGGTCTCATTAAGGTTCATTAACTACTCAACTATTCTTAATGTTTCATCTTTCACCAATGTTATAAGTCATAGTTTTTAACAAATGTAAATTATTTTTCTTGGTTCCATAGCTGGTATACTGTGGTCTTTTCCTGGAATCTAAAGCAGTTAAGATGTATGCACCTTGCAATTTAAATATGAATGCTTGAAAATAGGTATATTTACTGGCAAAAATTGGTGCTTATTGGGAGGGGGATTCAATTTCTTATCAGAAGATGAATGATCTAATTTTTGAGGTTACATAGGGAAATCCATGCAAGATCTTAAATTGTTTTTAGATCAACATGATGCATACATTTTAAAACTGCATCTGCATAAAGGATTTTATGACTAAAACTGCTTGTTTTTCTACAGACTTGTTTGGTGTTTCTCAGCTTGAAGAAGATCTACGCTCATTGTTGATTCCTTTCTTGGCGTAAAATTATTGAAGTGACGTTTGCCTAGCTTTCTAGAGTGAGCTTTCTTTTCAGACATCTCTAAAATTTGATCCATAATAGACAAGCTATAGTTCAGCAATGTCCAAGTCATTCCACCAGGCATCTCTAAATAGGGATTCCCAAGGTCATGGGCGTGACCTTTCTGCAGGAATAGGCCTTCTTGCTGCTGCTACCCAATCTTTAAATGTGCCAGCATCTCTTGGAAGGATGAACCAGGGTACTGCACGCCTTGCTAGCTTAATGAATCTTGGAATGAGTTCTTCATTGAATCAACAAGGATCTCATAGTGCACTGTCTTCTGCTAGTGCATCTTCCCATGCCTTACAGTCTATATTTAACATTGGAACTAGAGGCCCACTCTCTCTGTCTTCTCAGCACCGTGGAGAAGCAGATCAGGCCACTAATATTCTGGCCAGCCTTGGTCTGTCTACTAGAGACTTAGATGAACTGAGTCGTTATCCTGAGGACAAGATCACTCCTGAAAACTTGCCTCAAATACTTCTGCAACTTAAAAGAAGGAGAGCTGAAGAAGGTTCTTCACTGAGTTTTGCTAGAGATGGCAGATCAGCTGCACGGGAGACGCCTTACAGAGTTCCTAGGGATGATTGGGAAGAGAAAAGGCATTTTAGAAGAGATAGCTTTGACGATGGTGGTTCTAGTCTCAACCGAGTGGTTGATTATGATCATGGAAGTCGTTCTCAAGAATCTGTATATTATGACAGAATGGATTATGAAGATGACAGATTAAGAGATGGAGAAAGGTGTAGGGATGACTCTTATTATGGCGACACGTCGCATAAATATCATAAATTTGACAGTGAGTATGACAGACTGAGTCGTGCCCCTGAGAGATCTCTCTTTGAGAAAAAAAGAGGTTCTCCACCAGATAGCAATATTGAAGACTTCCATGGACTCTTACCGAAGCTCTATCCCCATCTGTGCTCTATCTGTGATATGCCTGTTCATTCTAATAAGGTGAGTTCAGCATCAGATGCTTGTTTTTCTTTACCTTGTAGTCCCTATTGCTTGTTTCTTTGCCTCAATTTCTGTGTTCTAAATACTTATACAAAGGTCTCAAAAGAATTTTAAGTGACAAAGCCACTTAATTTCGGGGCATCATTAGCAAATCATGAAACCAGGACTTTTAACATATTGTTTCACCTATATTGCTTAAATCCAGGCCAGTTACCATCTAGTCTACTTATATTTTGCATCTACGCAATCTCTTCACTTGTTTTGGGGTAGCTTTTCATTTTGTTTTGCAGTTATTCAGAGACTAGATTCAACATTTCTTCCCATCTGTCTTGATTGCTACGGTAATTGGTTCTGGATAAGACACTGTCCTTGCACATTCAGTTTTTTTCTTCTTGTCCATAGTCTGAGAAAATAATGGAAAGTCCTGGAACAAATTGTTAGGGTGATAGCATTTTTAAACTAATTCATTCTTTTTAAAATTCACTTTAAAAACTATTTTCATGCTGTGGCTGAAACTTCTCATTTTTTCCTTCCTTTTCACAACCTTCTTATATACTTTAGGCTCATTTTTTATTACACATATTGCATCTGTCCCTTTTTAGAAAAGTAAACAGATTACTGCCGTTATACAATATATCATGTTCTTACTGGCAGTGTCTGTTTAGAATAGATCTTTTAAAAAAATTTGATCAAACATCGTTCTTATGTTTAGAATATAGGTCTGAAATCAAACAGCAAAGTGTGGCTTATTCATATTCCCTAATTGTTTTACAAATGGGTCCTCTGTTGGCAATGGGAAACTAAAGCTGAATATTATTACTGTTGTTACATTTTTTTCTTTTCAAAGCATATTGTCAGAAATCCAGGTAAGAGTGCACATTGTGTGCTTAAAATGATTTCCTTGGGTATTACTAACACTTTCTTCACTATTGTCCTTTCTCTTCAAAAAAAAATACCTTGGTGTATGCAAAATCGTTTTCAAACTAGTGAAAAACGAAATATTGTTTGTTCATCTGAAATTTCTCCACTTGATTCTTCTACATCTGAAACTTTTTTTCTTACCTTAATACAATATCTTTGCAAACCTCTGTGATCACATTGTTTTAGTAATATAGAGGAGTTGTTACCAACCTTAATTGTACTTGTGCCAGATGTAGCTTTCTCTGTTGACGCAGACTGATCGGTTTCACACATTTTGGCCCACAAGTCAAGATCTCTGATCTACACACTACCTTGCAAGTTAATGCATTATTGGCTGTATTCCATGAAACAGGATGCACATCATCCCAACCAAATGTGTACGCAGTCTGTTGTGACACTTGGGATCTTACTCTTTTTTTGTGTGTGCTTTACATAGTGTTGCTTATCCCATACGGAAATACCGTGATGGGCGTGTGTATGCATAAATACCATTGAGGTCAACCTCAAATTCACCAGGTTTCTAAAAATCAGTTATATAAAACACTAGCAATAGGACAGTTCATAATAATGGTGATTATATAGTTGTCTCCTGCAGTAAAATCCTGCTGATGTCACTTTACTTGGAATAGTAAATATGCTGACTTGATATATTCAGCATTTTCAAATATTACCGTATTTTTTTCAGAGTATAAGACACACTTTTTTCTCCCCTAAAAGAGGCTGAAAATTAGGCTGCGTCTTATAATTCAAATGTAGCCCCGCCCACCCGCCATTTTCACCCTCCTGTTCCTTAGATGATCAGATGCATAGTGCAAGCAACCTTTCAGCCCCGAAGGAGCCTCACAACAGCTGATTGGGGCTATTCCAATTCACCCGACCATCAGCTGCTCAGCTCCAGCATGGGAGACAAGGGGGGGAGGATCTGCCTTGCAGGTCTTCCTCAACTGAATGCTTCCCTTTGCAGATTTTTTTTCTTTCGTCAGTTTCAGTTTCCTTTTCAGTGAGCTGTTGAGGAGGAGAACCAGGGGAGGGGAAATCTGCCTCTGTCTCTGCCTCCCAGGTGGTTGTTTAACTACATATAAGGTATTCTGCCAGCAGCTGAGTGCAGGACAAAAATGTTTTTAAATAAGTAAATTTGTTAGCTGCGAAGTCGTGTTCGACTCATGGCGACCCCATGGACAATGTTCCTCCAGGCCTTCCTGTCCTCTACCATCCAACTGGGTGGTTTTATCATAAAAATAGCCCTGTTGGATGAGGCCAAAGTGAACAATTTTTGGGAAGCTCAAAAAATGGGCATTCCCTTCTACCATCTTTTTCTTCATACCAATTGTTTTTGAAGCATGGTGCCTACAATCATGGAGGGGTCATTATCTCTGTAATATTCTAAGGTCTCTCTATTTCTCCTATTAATGTGGGGAGAGAAGAAAACCAAAGTTGTGAGTTCTTTAGGACGTAAGGAGCCTGTGTAGATTTGGGAACTTTAACAGAATAACAGATTTGGAAAGGACCTGGGAAATCTTCTAGTCCAACCCCCTCTTCAAGCAGGAAACCTTGTACCATTTCAGGCAAATGGTTGTCAATCTCTTCTTAAAAATCTCCAGTGTTGGAACACCCACAACTTCTGGAGGCAACTCATTCCACTGATTAATTGTCTTTACTGTCAGGAAATTTCTCTGTAGTTCTAGATTGCTTTTCTCCTTGATTAATTTCCATTTCTTGTCTTGTCATCTGGTGCTTTGGAGACTAGATTGACTCCCCTTTTCCTTGTGGCAGCCGCTCCTCAAATATTGGAACACTACTATCCTGCCACCCCAATCCTTCTTTTCATTAAACTAGATATACCCAATTCCTGCAACTATCCTTCATATGTTTTAGCCTTTATTTTAAGGAGTTGCAGAACTCTGAAAGGTACTGCACAGTACATCAAACATATAGAGCTTGATTGATACATTTTGGGCTCTTTTCAGAATCAGTTGGTGGCGGAGGGGAAAGTAGTTAAGTGTGGGAATAGAAGGAATTTTCTTCTTAATTATTTTGTCACTAAATTTTAACTATGTGATTTGGGACTTTCTTTCATGGTTTTGGGGGAAGGGAGGGTAAAGATGAGAATGGGAGCAGCTCATTATCCATCTATTCCCATTCCCAGATTTGTTTTGGGGAAAGATGCATTCCCCAAATCCAACATTTTTGCAAAGGAATATTAGCAAAATCATCTTGGCTTTTTGAGGCATTGCAGATTGGGTGTTGCGGAGCTGCATATGGTCTTCAAGACATGGGTGACCTGCCTCTACTCAAGAACATTATGGAAAATTTAAAGGACGGCCCATGTAAATCATGTAAAGAGGAAGCATCTGAAGACTTTTGGGGCACAGTAATACTGGCAAACAGTATATTGTAGCTTGCAAAATATTTTCTTAAGTAACCTCCCTGGACCCGCCAGACTTTCTAGGAGACAGATCTCTTAATCTCTGATCACTGAATATTCTAGTTAAGGTTGGTGGAAATTGTAATCCAAATTAATCATGAATGTCACCAGTTTACAGAAAACTGATTTAAATTGCCCATTTTAAAAATACATTAATATAAATGTGCTTCAATGATACTGTGGGATCAAGGATGTGCTTAGCAAATGTCCTTCTTACCAAAGGGATCCTTCAACCATTTCCTCATATCTGACCTCAAATTTAAATGGTGTTTTGATAATCCTTCCCTCACTTTTGTATTGTTTGCATGATCTCTTTTCCCAAACCTAGTTTTCTCTCTTGTCTTTGGGATAAGTGCCCTGTATTTTTTATGGAGAGGCCAAACAATGTATTAAAAATGGAAATACTATCCCCTCCGCAAAGCTTCTACAAATTATAGTCCTACTTATGATTGCTATATAAGTAAGCCATTGCAAAATATTTCAAGTCTATAACTCGTTTTACAGCAACACATGATTTTTAGAGCACATTTTCCAAGTTTATGGCCTCTTTTTCTTTAGATGCTTGTCCCAGTTGCATCTTCTATTTCATCAAATATGGGAAAGAAACTATGAGAATAAATGGATGCTCCATATGAGCTGCTTTCTATAAATGGACCGTGCTAAATGACTATAAAATGTTTTTCCTTTGGAGCTGTACTGAGCTGCTAGCACATTGATGAGGCAAAATCTACAGGGAATCATTATTTCCATTTAAGGTATCCCAACTTTCATGCTTTGGTTTAAATTGCCTGAGGGGAAGCATTTCAAATGGATGAAGTGGAGAAATTTGCACTTCCTTAAGAAAACATGGAATATTTCCTTCCCTCTGTCAGAAATGAAAACAGAAAATACAAACTAATTCATCATGAGATTTTCATTTTATGGTTTTCTCTCTAGCATCCCCCCTCCCATGACTCATTTTTTTCTTTTTTCTCTCCCTGTCAGCTTTATGGCTTATAACTGTGATGGATGATCTATCCAGATTATGGTAAATAATTAGCAATACATTTGAAAGAAGGAAGACCCAGAAAAAGAAGAAGAAAGAAAAGGGCCCCAACCCCACGGACCACAGCCGCAGCCACAGGAGTGAGGTA
>JANHFQ010001306.1:69709-80759 GCA_032468035.1 Aparallactus werneri
GGTTATAGAAATACTTGCAGCAACATGACAAACACAAAACAGAAGAATCATATTTTAACAAGTGCAACAGGAATAATTCCAATCTGCATTATAGCTGTGAAAATATGGTACATTCACATGCAGAAAACATAACTTAATAACTTAGCTTTTTGCGGAAAGCAGCTTTATTTATTTTAATTTTTAAAATCTATTTTGACTGCAGGGGCTGAGAGGGAATGGTTCAAGATGTTATCAGCTGGGAGAAACTGAACATTTTTAAAAATCTATCTCTGGGGAGCCTTGGAGGAGTTCAGAACAGAAATCAATATATTTTATCTTGCAGCGAATTATTTCCCCAACTATCTCATTCTAGCCTCAAAAGAAAAAATAAACCTGTGAAGCTACATTTGCTATTTTACTGCTGAACTTTTTAAAGGATGACCTGGGACAGCAAAATGAGGATTACTTATGAACTTGCCTACCCTGTGCCAGAGCATGGAAGAAGGAAACTGAAAACTGTTAAGTATGAAAGCAAAAGCCCCAAACAAAAAGTGTTCTGAATTCAATGCAAAATATAAAAATATGATCTGAAAGATATGATCTACTTATAAAAATGTCTGTTCTTTGGTCAGACATATTTGGTCAAAATAATCTCATTGCAACTGATTTTTCAGGAGAAAAACCATCCTGAAAATTTAGGAAGCTATGACATTCCTAATCGTTAGATAAATGCTATCCTAGGAAAACAATTTATCAGTTCATAAAACAAAAACTCAAGCATAGCGATTTCTTTGCTAGACATAACCCTGTACTGAGTTACAAGCCATTCGTAGGCATGTTCCCAAATTGACAGCAATAATTTCCCAGCTAAGGCCTTGGCATTTTTTTCAATAAGCACATCGACTCACCTGTACCAACTGGGGCAGATAATCTAATAGCTCAGCATCACTTATAGAATCAATCCATTGTACAGCTGTCCTTCTCACTTCCTGATCTGGGAACCTGCAGCCATATCAGTAAGAGAGTTTATAACAGATGTTCATTAGACAGAATGTCCAAGCGCTAAACTGAGAATCCTTTTCAACAATATCTGTAACTCACTGAACTGCCTATATGATACCATCTCTTACTGCAGTCTGTGCCACCATGGCAACTATTTCATGAAGACACTCCCTGCATAGCAATTATTACTACCACAACATTCTTTCACAATTTCACAACCAAGAACATCGGATTCCTTGTCTATAGTAGCCTATAGTACATAATTTAGTATGTAAGCAATACGAAAAACAGCTATCCAGAAAAATACAAAATTCTCACAAATCAACTATGTGTGCAAGGGGCTAGCCACTTGCTATAAACTTGGTGATAAGATAGCTTTTAAGGGCCTGTTTGAATATGGTCAAGGTGCAAACCGTATTAGTGTTGGAGGGGACGTATCATTTGAGAGGGCAAACACTGCAAAGATTGTAGTACAACTTCCTGGGTGCCTATCAAAGGGCACTTTTTAACTGATGGTATCTAGAGCATGTCAATTCCATCAGATCACATGATGGGCAGAAATGACAAGAAACAAACATGCATAACCAGGTCTTATACATTTATTCATGTTCTATTTAGTGAGTTCAACACATTTTGCTGTAAATGAATTAAGACATGATTGAGCCTAAGGAGAACTAGTATAGAAGAACAAATTAATTCAACTGCCAGCATTGAGGAGATGGATGGAAAATCAAGGGTGGAAGATCTCACTAATAAAAATGCAATGTAGAACCAGGATCACCCTATTTGTTCACTGTGCGCTTTGAACATTTCCAATACTCGCTCTTACTTACGCTGCATGTAAGAGTCCAAGAGCATCTTGATGATTCATGTATGTCCATTGTTTCAGCAGGGCATAGATGTCAGGCAAGCAGGCCCACTCCCAGCTTGGGGCACTAGCAAGCAGCAGAGGCAGCGAACCTGGCTCAGAATGGCAGTAATAACGCTTCTCCCATAATCTCTTTTTGTCTGCTTCAGTTAGCCTGGGATGAGAGAAAGACACAAGAGATACAAAGAATCTCCATGTAATAACACTTATGTGAATTTTTCACAATTATGCAATTAGACATTGACTGATGGACAGAGTGAATTGTTGGTCTGCTTTTAGATTAAAAGCACATAGACTCAACTGTCAAGATTAGGCTGCTGGCTCCTTACAACTTCAAGAATTGTTTTTGTATTGCTTTGCTACCCCCATTCCCTTCCCTTTTCCATCATATTTGCTAGATTATGGATGTATTGATAGGGATTAGCTTATTTTTAAAAATCTTTGTATTCTACTGAGAAAATGTGACATGCATTGTAGATTATCTTAATATTATATGCTATTAAATTACTCTATGTAAGACTATTATAAAACCAGCCTGTGCCATTTGATCGTATACTTTTTATCTGCAGAAAAATACCGTGGTATTGGTTTGCACAGGATCACAAAGATGTTGCCATGTGTGTAACCACCAGAGAGCAGCAGATTCATGTGAAAATATCCTATTCTATTTCAATTAGCAGCCAAATCATTTCCTCTCCAAGAAAACGACAGGATCAGATGGCTAATGAGAGAACCCGAAGCAACTCCATCTCCTATCTAATGGGACTAAAAGGACAGCCTTCCCAAAGGGCTACCGAAAAAAAGAAAGCTGCAGTCAATTATGACATGTACAAAGTTCAAGAAAAAGCTGCTTCCTAGCAGAAGTACAGGTAATCGTCGACTTACAACCCATTTGTTTAACAAAAATTTAAATGTGTGATGTCCTTCAAAAAAGTGACTTGTACATACACTAACTGCAGGACTGTCATGTGATCCCAATCCTAAAGTTGCCCGTTGGCAACTGACTCGCATTTGTAACCGGTTGCAGCATTTGCAGTTACTTGATGATGATTTGCAAGCTTTTTTGGAGGATTTCTGACAAAAATAATGCCCATTAAGGAAGCTGGATTTGCTTAACAACCATGTGATTCACTTATTGACTGCCATAAAAATTGCTGTAAAATTGATTTGACTCAACTTATGACTACAACAACTTACCATGGAAATTTTACTCCCAATTCTGGTTGTAAATTGAGAACTACATGTGAACAATCTCTGGTCTTGCATATAACTCTGCCTTTTCCTTTCCACAATTCATACTGACAATTCAACATGCTTCTGAATGGAGTAACATACATTACATTTCCTGTATGAGGGTCAGGATTACTAAAAAATTGCAGCAGGTTGTATCTTATAAGATCTGATCATTCCCATTTTAATTGACCGGCAATGGTTTGTACTTAATGAAGAGGAAAACATGCTCTGCAGATGCTCATAGATATTGTATATGTGGTCCAAATCAAACCATACTGAAAGCAGCAATTCTATGCATTTTGTAATTAAAGGAATGGCTTTTACTTCTGCATCCCTGCATATCAACTAGTACATGCACATTTTATTGAAATTGGTGTCCTCTTTGGGGGGAAGGGGTTGAAGCTTAAACAGCCACTCTGACCAGTAGCTATTCAGCAGTGAGGAAAAGGCCATCTCTCTCAAAACATTCCAACTGAAACTCATGGAAACAGTTTCCTGGGGTGGAGATTGTTTTCCAGTCCTGGGGGAATCAAGCTTTCTGTGCTGTAAGGCAGGGAAACTCTGGAGGGAGCCCGGGGTTATAATAGGCTGTAGTTATGATCCAGATCCATCTATTTCAACCCAATTGCATTGTTTCTTGAAAAAGAGGGGAAGCAGCTTGCAGAGGCCTTGGCAAAGCTAGATAGGAGGGGCAATCACATATAATAATGCTAGCTCTGTTCCCACAAGTGTTCTTTAGTTGTGTGCAGGAAATTAATTCACTGGGGCCAGAACAAAGATGGAGGGTGAAATTGTTGCCCACCCATGAGAACCTCCCACCCCAGCTATGACCCAGAGCAGGCAGGAAAGTATGTGTGATTGCCTCCTGTGCCTCAGGATTGCCTCAGGAAGGCCTTGTTTGTCTACTTTATACTGCTAAGCAATTGCTTCCTCCTAAAATATAGACCTTGCAAATATAGTAGCAAAATTTTAGGGAGATAGTAAAAAAAATAATGGATATGATCATGCCACATAGCATAAATACTATCTTTCCAAAAGACATCGCAGTTAACAGTTTAGAGAAACAGGGACTGTAGTTGCTTCCAATCTACCCCTGATCTCTATAATAGCATCCTCTGTTCACTTAGTTTTTATATTGCAGACAAACAATACTCTGTCTGCCACCTTCTAAGTCTTGTTCCTCCCAACATGATTTATGGTAATGGTGGTGATAGGGGAAGCAATAAAAATATGGTAATTGCAGCACCAGGCTGTCTAACATGAAGAGGCACAGAGCCTCTATATTGAGAGCCTCTCAATAATAACATGTAAAGGAATAATGGAGGGTCCTTTAAATATAACACATCACTAGGACACCCAAACCAACAGATTACACCACAAACACAAAACAAAAATTAGAAATTTGTGCAGAGGCTATAACTCAAGGCTACAATTACAAATTAGCCTAAAGTAGGGAATTCCATGTTGGGACTGCAATTCCCAGAATTCTCAGCCACCATGCTCAAGAACTGAAAACTCAAAATAACTGAAAATAAGGTTGGAAATTCCAAGCATTCGAATCCAAAAATATTTGAAGGGCACCATATTGAAAATCTTCTTTTTCTGATTTCATTTCTGATTTAAAGGAAGATGAAACCAGAACATAGGCCAGTGATGGCAAACCTATGATATTTTTGTTGGCACACCAGACCTCCAGACAGTCTGAAATGCAAGTGAGCGGGCCTTTCTCTCACATAGTTTCTGAAGCATCAAATCACATGATTTTCTGAGGCTCTACAAGGGCAAGGCCCTATCTTGTGACTTCCAGAGGGTCTGGAGAGGAGAGTCCAGAGAAGAGGAGGTCCAGAGACACCTCTTTTGACACATGAGCAAATTCATTTTCTGAATTTTTGACACAACAAATCCAAAAGGTTCATCATCTCTGGCATAGGTTCATATGTAGGTTTTTAATATAAGTCTGTTGAACTTTTATCCTTTTGAATTCTTACTGTGGGCTTTTAGCATAAATCTTTCTCAGGATAGGAAACTTCTCTTTTTACCTTATGTTACTCTGTAAAAGGTCCAGTAAAAACAAAGTAGGCAGGTGGAAGAAATGATTTCTTGAATAGCTACTTTATGGAAAGGAAGCATTCCTAGAAAGAGAATGGAACCGATTCAATTCTGCATGCTTCTGAATGCTGCATGCTTCTGAATGCTGGTTTGCAGATAAACCTCCTTGTTGGTTATGCTTGCTGAGGACAGTGATACTTGTAGATCAAAATGTATGGAGGTCTATAAGTTGGGAAAGCTGAAACATACAACTTTGTGCACCACCTTTTCCATAATGCCTGGGGCTAGTTGACAAGAGACACACAGACCATCTGAATATCTAATTAGCCTTGTTTAGCAATTCTATGCAGAAAAAGGAAACATGTCAGCAGCAAGGAGACATTGCCTCAAGGAGAAATGTACAACTTCAGTTGCCTGATGGCATCTTCTGAGCTATGTTCCAAGGTCTGTTTTTTGGGGAAGGGGTTTTTGAGGTAAAATGAGGAGCTTACGAGTTTGGCCATAAATGGAGGAAAGCCATATTAGTCTATGGTAGCAAAAAATTTGAAGGAGTTCAGCAGCACCTTTCCCAACTACTATAACATATTTTATGAAAAGTCACGTGGCACCTGTATTTTTCTATTGACAAAAACAAAGATCAGCTGAAGCCACTTCTTGTGGAGGAAGGTGGATAGCACTTGCTTGCCACTTCCTTCCAAACAGAGAATGGGCGGTTCTGGGTAAGGAAGTAAGACCTTTTGCTGGAGTTGCAGTTTTCCACCCCAACCTTCCTCCCCTGAGGTCATCTGGCTTAACTAAAAAATATGAACATTTCAGACTTTCTTTCATCAACAGCCTGGGTGGACATGGATCAGGATGAACACTCCCATCCTCTCACCAATAAAGTGATTCCTTCTGCATAACCTCCTTTAGTTTCCGCTGGTCTCCCTCAAAAAGACTGTTGAAATTGTACTTGGGACTGAATTCTGCTGCTGGTGGCCTGGTAAACTTAATTTCAAATGATGAGCTGGGAAAGTCAATCTGCAAGAGAAAGAGAGGAGAATAGTACAGAGACTTGATCAGCATCCAAAAAATGGTTCTTTGATATTGGAAATGTATGACACTTGACTTATAAGGCAATCTAATTGCAAGCAAACCTTTTCTCATATCATTTCATGAAACTATCCTGAAAGCATCTTAGCTTTTCCCAGTTGTATTAGAACATTACTATTCTGAATGGCAATTTAGACAGCACAGAGATTACGACATGTTTCACAGCAAAGGGAAAAATTAGAACCTTAAATTATTCACCTTGCTTAATTTATCCCTATATCTATGTAGTACTTAAATCTACAGAATTACAAATAACTATAACTTATAAATTATAAGAAAATTGAAGCAATATGTTACTGTCTTTCCATTTTGTCTGGTCTCTTCCTTGCCAAAATGTGCAAGTTTGTTCATTAATTATCCATTTCAGAAGGTATAATGTGCAGGTGAGTATATTGACTTGAGTTACATCATGCACTGTACTTTTGGATCTAATCTATTTTATAGATTGTCTCTGGTAAAAATAGTTAACAAGTTACATGGCCCCTCCTAGTAATAGGAGTCAAGATGTAGCAATATGTATTTCCACTTAATCCAATTTAGAACAGACCATTACTGTAGTGCTTTTATACTTGTCCTTCACTCATATTTTGTTGCTTTTAAAAGTATTTTTTCTTCAAAGCAAGAAAGACAGGGGCAAAAGTGATTTGAGTTGGGTCAACTTTATAGGATTAATGTAAAGCCAAGCTACCCCAGTTTCCAGTTTCTAGGAGCTGCTTGATGGCTAGGGAGACCAAAGAATAAACCAGGAAAAAGAATCAAAGAAAGGCTTACAGCCAAACCTCCCATCCTTTTAGCCTGACCATCATAATGTTACTAGGGAAACTGCAAACACTGAATCATCTGACTGCGCAACCACACACCATGCATTCAAACTGTGATTCACCATATTAGCACAAAAGTAAATGAGTATTGATTTGCCAAGTTTAATCTAAACTCTGCATTTGGCACAACCATTAATCTGGCAATACACATCACACCATATGTAAAAGGAATGTACTATTCAGCTCCGAGTATGCCAACAAACCTGTCTCCATAGTAAATGCTAATCTAAGTGACCACAAAAGCACGGCTGTTCTTCATGCCCAGTCTTCCTGCAGACATGAGGCATAAGAAATCTTCTAGACAAACGTATCATCTCCAGGATTTCTTATACATAATTAGTGGAAATATTGGATAGCATGCTAGACAGGCAAACAGACTAAATAAATAATTTAGGGTTTAAATATATGGCTTAGTTAAGAAGAATCCAGAGTGGGCAAGTTGCTTTAGAAAACTAATGTAGCACTGTGGCTATAAGAATAATTAACCTTTGGATCAGAATCCATGTTTTGAGACTTTATGATTTTACTAGAAAGTCAAAAGCAAATTTTAACTTCAATCCTCCCCTTTTTTCCTGCAATCTAACTATTAGCTAATGCTTAGAATGTTGAAGAAAGAATTACAAACAAATAATAAATCTGAAATTTGAATACTCAATGCATTCATCTACACATCACTTCAATCTGACTTCAATAATGTTGCATATCTAACAATATGCAACAACATATTAAACAATTGCAGTGAGTAACTAGATTCTCATATTCTAGGATTGGCTCAAGGCATTCAATCTCTAAAGATCTTCCAGGAAAATTATCCTGACATGTGTCCAGATGGTCAGGAGAATAGGAGACAAACTTACCTTGTGGGGTAGGCTCTTCCAGAGGATGAGAATGTCCCCACTGAGAATGCTCACTTCTGTATCTTATCCCACTGTACTTTCTGTTGGGTTGGTATTAACTTCAATAAGTATCTGGATTGGAGAAACTGAATTTACCTGGGACTGGTAATCACCAAATGCCCAGGACCTAAGCCACACTGAAATAACCTGGTAACTAATCCAGCTCCTATAGTAATACCAGTAGTATTATGTGGCAATGTTGAGATTGAGCAGTAAGCACACATGTGGTTTCATTTTGAACAAAATATAGCTTCTGGATAGTCTTTAAACATATCCCCATGTAGAACAAATTACAGCAATCAAACGCAAGAGGTGACAAGGATTTGAGTGAATATTCTCAGTTTGTTCTGTTCTAGGAAAGGCTGCAACTGGAATATCAGATGAAGTTGGTCGAAGGCTTTCCTGGTCTCTGCTTTCAACAGCTCCTGTAGTAAGAGCTATGATTCCAAGAAGAACTCTAGATTATGAATGTGCTCTTTTATTGTTTTGTCCTAGAGCATGGGTGTCAAATTTGATTGGGTCATGTGATGTCACATGACATATTATGATGTTTTTTTTGCCTTTGCAGAGCTGGGGTGGGTGTGGCCTGCATGTGATGCATCCAGCCTATGGGCTGCCAGTTTGATACCCTGCCCTAGAGTCAGTAGCCTTCTCCGTTAATAGCTCCCCTGTCTTGCTTTGATTAGGATTTAGGTTCCCCCCCCCATTTTCCAATACAGGAGTCTCCAAGCATTGGCTCAAGCCATCTATATTACATTTCCCATTCAATACAAGGTGGAACTATATAATTTGATATAGTCTTCTCTCTCCCTCTCCCTCTCCCTCTGTCTCACTCTCCTACTCCCATTCCCATACACACATACACACTTTTAACTAGCCATAATCAACTGAATCTTTGCAGCTTAAATATAATACAAAAATTTAAACATACTGATGATACTTCATCCCAAACTGGCAGTGGCTTTATGTAGATATTAAAGCAGTATGAGAAAGACTGAGCCCTTGTGCACCTCATCTATTGTGGTTAATAGTATTGAAACAGTGAGTGAAGATAATCTTTCCCTAAGTTATTAATGAGGTTGCTGCCCCATGTCCTATGACCTGAATTCTAACTGCCATGAGTTTAGACAATCTACTTCTTCCAAAATCCTACCGTAAGTAGTAGTTATTCCATCACTTTCTTGACAATCTTCTCCCCAAAGGGTGGTGGTAGTGGCTGTAAGACTATGATTATCATTCAAGACCACTGAGACTTCAACACACACAGTGTCCCGCCACAAGGCATTAGTTACAGCTAGGATCTTACTTATTCTCCCCTCCTTGCCAGGAGGGGCAAATGGTAAATCCACACCAGGTGGGGTTTATATGATGGAGAGTCGTATTCACTTCTTCAAGATGCACATCATAAACCTCCCAAATATAATTGCCAAATACCGGAATACCCTTACTATTTCATTTGTTCCTAAACATTCAACTCAGGGTAAATACTAGTCATTTTATCAATGAAACAACTGGTCAGATAGTCATGATTTACATTTAGTAGATATTCTGGCTCATTCTTCCCTAATACAGTTTACATTACTCTAAAAAGTGTAATGCATTTTGCAATTGCAATTAGGCTGGAAAATAACTGCAACAGAGTAGGCTCAAATTTGAAATCGTATCCTTATTTTTTCATATTTTCTCTTTGTTGTCTGTCAGTGTCACTCTTTGTTCACTTCATCTTTGGAAGTACTTAGAAAATCAAACTGAAGTTAAGTGCCGGTGTTTTAGGATTGCCTCAGTCTGTCAGAGACTTTAAAATTCTTGTGGAATCTGAGCCTTTTTGCTGTTATATAGATTAACAAGGTATTTCCTTTGAGTTGTTCAAGATGAAAGATGTGATCAGGTTTCTTGTCAGTTACAAAGTTTCAACCAGATCCAATTATGGATAAAAATAAGATGTCCACATAAATACATTGAGCATGCATTTGTTATTGCATGCACAGCGCATCTCTAGTAGCAGCTTTGATGAAAACAATACACTAATTCATCAAGAAACCAATTGATTTGTAAGTAACTGTGGAAAAGTAAAATTAACTGCTTGGTTGTAGGCCAAATAAATCAATACTGAATAAGCAGGTCAGAGAGTTGTAGCAGCAGGGAAGGGAAGTAAATGGAGCAAGGCCAGGGTGAGGTCAGATGCTCAATAATGATTCTCATTTTTACTCCAAGTCAGTGGTGTGTACAGGATATGGCCCGAGAGAAAAGACTTTTTTTAAAAACCAGCCCAGCTGGATTCCCTTTCTGTCTGCCAAGCCTTCAACAATCTCTACCTTGCTTTCCATTCCTTTTGTCCACGCCCTAAGCAGCAGACTTTGCCATCTCATTTCATAGCCAAAATGCCATTCACAAATACCAGTGGAAAGAACACAGGAGGGGGAGAGAGAAGGAAAGTTATCTACTAGAGTTGAAAAGAAGGAAGAGACAACGAAGCAATCGGAAAAGAAGAAATACTAGCTTCTTTTAGAGTATGAATACTGGGAATCAAATTAAGGGTTATAAATTACAAAGACTTGCACTTTATTATAGGTATTAACAGAAGAATCAGAATGGTTTAGGTAGGGAATCAAGATCCAGAGAAACAGCACTGCCTCTCCCTCATAATGGAAAACAGTTCTATGAAAAAGAAAACAATTATATCAAGCTTCTTGTATCCCAGGATTGATTTTTTCCTTCATGTATTCATAAGAAAGAGTATTAAAGGGTAACATAATAATAATAATAATAATAATAATAATAATAATAATAATAATGATTTTAGCTTTCCTAAATAAAAATCCACCAGAAGAGAATAGTATTAGTGTGTCTCTAGTTAGTAGAGGTCAGCAATTTATCTGAAGTTTATCAGAGAAAGTTTGTTATTTGAAAGGACATTCATTGAAGTTTATGGCTTCTAGATTTTAGCTTTAGGACAGAACTGGCATCAAGGACTTTATTATTTATTTATTTATTATTCCAATTTGTACCCCGCCCCTCTCCTGGGACTCGGGACGGCTTCCAGGGTAGAATAAAAATACAATATATACAATTAAAATATATTAAATTAAACCCTGTTTAAAACTTTAAAA
>JANHFQ010001306.1:106582-118847 GCA_032468035.1 Aparallactus werneri
AAGATTTTCTTTGTTGGGATCTTCGTATCTCAAGAAATTCGTATGATAAAGCAATCGTATCTTGAGGTACCACTGTATTTCCTTTTAAGGAAGTGCTACAACAGACTTGTAAGAAGCATTCATTTGATACATTGGCAATTTGCAACACTTAATTCACATATATTGATTGCTTAAGGAGGTAATTTAAAAATTTTTAAATCGCGTCATATCTCTGTTCTTGGATACAGTGAATTAGGCCTCAACTAATTATTAAGTATATAATTCTGGACTGGCCATCTATCAGCCAAAGGCTGGAAGGGAAGCACCAGGGGCTTTTGGTCCTTTCTTCTTGCCTTGTTCCGTTGCTGTTT
This sequence comes from Aparallactus werneri, assembly GCA_032468035.1. Taxonomy (NCBI): domain Eukaryota; kingdom Metazoa; phylum Chordata; class Lepidosauria; order Squamata; family Lamprophiidae; genus Aparallactus; species Aparallactus werneri. Next base: position 106,933 of record JANHFQ010001306.1, read on the forward strand.
TGCCCCACAATCATTCTGCATCCCACAGAAGCAAGAAGATGATCTGTTGTAAGAAGGGAGCATCCAAACATGTTCAGATGTTTTTTGATCATTTGGGGAAGTGATAAAGAACTGCTACAGCCCATTGACGAATTAAAGACAATAGAGTTTCAGCATATGCTTTTCATGAAGAAGATGAATTTATTTCCTTTATTTATCCAATTTCAAGGACAACTGACGGGAAGACCACCTTTAGACTAGCCATAATAAAAGGAACTCCCAAAGGGCAGGGAGAAATCATAAAATATAAGAGGTGAATCTCTTCCTGCCAGAGATTCAGGATAAATATTGCTAATCTGAGCAGGCCAAATGACAAGATAGCCAAGGAAACCTATCTGCTATTAGGCAGATTTGTACATTCCAGATTCTAAGCTCTTTCCCAATTATCCAAATACAGGTGCTCCTCAACTTACAACTGGTCGTTTAACTACCACTTAAAGTTAGGGTGGACTTTTAAAAAAATTATTTATAATCCATCCTTGAAATTATGACCGCCATCTTCTCCTCTCCCATAGTCATCTGATTGCATTTTGGGCACTTGGTAACTGCCTCACATTTACAACTGGTTGCAGTGTTCTTTGGTGATGTGTTTTGTGATTTGTGACTTTTTTTGCCATTTTCTAGCAGAAAATGCCTAACGGATATGCTGGATTTGTTTAACCACCACATACTGTGGTACCTTGGTACTCAACTGCTTTGAAACTCATTGAATTTGGTACTCAATGTATTTTGATGTGAAAATTTTGTCCCAGTACTCAAACTTTATTTGATACTGGACACACAAGCTAGTACTTATCGGTGTCATCTGCCTTGTGACTCACTATATTATTGCTTATGGGAAAATTGTTTCATAGTTTTTGGTATTCATCATGCCTCCCAAAACCATTTAACAATGAGTTCCAAGGTACCACTGGAATTCACTTTAATGACAGGTGACTTGCTTGCAAAAATGGTCATAAATCTTGTCCCATGGTGCCTCCAATTAGGAGCACAATGATTTATAACTGAAATTCCAAGCTCCGTTATAGTTTTAAGTCAAGGACAATCTATAATTAGCAGCAAATAAATTGCAAATCCAGTTTAGTCACATGAATTTGCTTTTTAATAATAATGGGGAAATGATGGGATCTAGAATCTGATAGGAAGTATTAGTATATATTAAAAAATCTATTTTTACATATAGTTTGGTCCGTTCTACCTGAAGGTACCCTTGTCTTTAATACTAACACTGGAAGGTGTAAGACAAAAATTATCCCTCTTAGGCCAAACTGAATTATTAGCTTTCTCTACAGGGGTGAAATTTTAACCAAAAAAAAGGAAAAGATACAAGATGTTGACATTTGAATCACCACACTTTAAGTTCTTGCAGGTAACAAACAAACAAAGAAACACAAAACAAGCAAGACATTGAAAAAAAGTGCATTAAAATAATTAACACATATACACACACAATATATATGTGTGTGTACATTTTGGAGTTTCGTATTTTAACTTTTTGCTTTTGAATAAAATTAATTATTTTAAAAAGTATTTCAGGTTAGAACTTTAACTAAGATCACCTCAAACAAATATTGTGATAAATCTACATAAACTGAATCAAGATCAGGAAGAAGCATTCCTTGTATTTCCAAGAAGATATGCAGATTAACTTTATTTTAGGGAAACCTCACTCTTATATGTCGGGCTGTACAGAATGCTAACTGGGTAGTCCTTTTGAAAAAACAAGCATCATAAGTTAGATTTAAGCAGTATTACAGGATTGTGAACTATGACAGTTATGTAGATTTATGGAAACAGCCATGATATCTTTAATTTCTATCCCTTTTTTTCTTTTCAGCATTAACAAAATATTTGCTTAAAAGCTGGTAAAGAATTTGTCAGTTTCCCAGATTTCTCCTCAAGGTTTCCAGAAAATACATTTTATTGTTCCCCTGCAGATAGCCAGGTGTGAGCAACATTGTGTCCTACGAGTGTTGCCGGGCAGCCCAATTCAGGGCCACCCAATCTCCACTGGGTGTAGAGGAGCTGGGAGAGAATTTCCAGGATTGCTGTGAAGATTATTCTTAACACCTGGTGGATAAAATCATTTGAATTCACTCCAAGGTGGATTCCAGCTGGGCAAGACCTATGGAGTTGACTAAGCCTCAGGTTTGTGATGTTAGGTGGGGTAGGTTTGACCCTTTTAATCCTAAAATAAGACAGTTGCTGTTAGTCTACTGTGGACCAATAGACCTGGGAACAGGGGAGCCTTTAACAGGGGAGTCTGAGTATAGGTGCACTATCCTGTTTAAACTCAGTGTGCAATTTGGGTGTCCCCCTGGACTTTACTACATTTTGTTGATGACCTTTTCTCAGATGTGCAGAGTCCTTTTGAGTTAATGGGTACGTAAATGTTGAAAATAAAATGAATGAATATATGCCATCTCCAGGCAGAGCTTCTCTGAATCAAATGCACCAGTGTCTAGATTATCATGTGCCAGAACAATAAAATAATCAGGTCATCTATTTCCACTGAGACTTGATAGCATGTAGAAAGCTTGTATTGTTCTTTGTGCTATAATTTGCCTTTGGTTTCAGGGTTGCCATCAACACTATACATTACTGTAACAATAAAAAAAACTATTATACAAATACAAGAACAGGGATCATTTAGAGCAGAGATGGATTGCTTTTTAACAGCCAAGTGCCAGTCTTTTAAAATTATTATTTTATTATCAATATTTGAGAGGGTATTCAAAGTGGATATAATTTAGGGGGCCTTCTTTCCCTCCCACTATTGGGGAGAATTTATACATTCCAAACCACCTCCCTTTTTTGTCTCATTAAATTTACTTGACGTTTAGCATAACTTTTTTTCCCATTGTTTTATATTATTTCCTGCCCAAAATCAGCAGGAAATTCTGCCTCTGATAATTTCTAATATATCTGCAGCAGCAGGATCTACCAGGATGTGGGAACTATAGTTCAGGGGTCACATGACAGTGAAGATTTCCTTTCGTTCACTCTTTCCTATACATTTCTGTGCCAATGACAGAAAGTCTACATGGCATTGCTCTGGTTAAAGAAAATGCTTAATATGCACTTCTCCATTCAGTGAGCAAGTATTTTGTCACCAGAATGCTTGCTTACCCTGCTCTGCGGCAAGAAGGGAAATACTTATTTGTATCTTATTATTGGTGCTTCCTTTCTTTTGATTCTCAAGAATTTTTGATACAATCAACTATAATATTTTTCTAAACCACTACTAAACTTCTATATAAATGGTGAAATTATTCAGCAATTTGGGATACATTATCATCAGTATGCTAATGATAAATAAGATTAGATTGCCCTTGGGTTATAGGGGAGTTGCTGGATGCTTGAGTCTCTGAGGATCTGTATGGGACAGACCTGACTGAAGCTGAGTTCCCACACAAGAGGCACTATTTGTCTACTAAGGTCTTCCATCAACATAAATGTTAACTCAGACCAGGCAGAAATTACCCTTGATATAGCAAATTCATGACTTTCATGAATTCATGAAAGATCCAGGATCTTTCTAAATTCATGGCTCTAGCACAACCAGTTGGAACTGTGACTTTCAGTTGGTGCATTAGTTGCAGCCTTGCAAGGCACAAGAACATCTAATAAAAACTCATGCCTTTATTACCATACAGTATGACTGCCCTTGTGCTAACTGGAACCAGACTGTGGAAGTCCCTTTGCTACAGGCTCTGAACTGGCAACCAATTAGCTTCTAGGCTTAAATTAATGCGCCATATAAAAATCTTTATGGCTTGGGCCCTAGGTATCCACATGATCACCTGGCCCAAAGGAGAATCAGTCCAGTTTATCAGGTCCTTTAGGGAAAAATTGCTCTTATGTCCTACTTTTAGGAGGGAAAGGGAGTTGGGCCAGGAGTTTCAGTTCTGTAGTACCAGTAACTGGTTCTATGGAACAGGTCCCTGTGGAGATCAAGCTGTCTCCCCCACCCCCGCCCCATTGCATTGAGAAAGATGCTGAAAACCGAATGTTCTGGAGAGCATTTTAGTACACTGAACCATTTCAGTGGTATTTTTGACCTCTTTTATTACTAAGCTGCAATTTTATCATTATGTTCTTTTCATTTCATGCTGATCTTATTCCTACTGCGGATTCTTTAAGCATTTTTTCCTATACTATGTTAATCCCTAAGAACCGTTTGACTGCGGCAAGACAGAAATGTTGTAATACATAAATAAATAATGGGTTGACCCACATCATAGGGCTGATTATCACTATAGTGGCAACTCTCATCTAAGCAGGTCAAAACAGCATTAGGGTGAAAGGCATGTGAACCACTGCTGTTATCTACTGTCAGCTTTGCTAATCCTTCTCCAGGTTATATTAGACAGGGAGAACAAATTTAAAGCTAAGCAAAACATTCTAGTGGAACAGCTTAGGAAATAAACAGGTTTTCTAAGGATCATTTGGGGCATGGTTAATAGACCAGGGCATTTGCACACCAGCTCATCAAAGCTATTTCCATGTGGATGGAGGGGCAACAAGGAACTCTTGCTCTCTTCATCCAGCACTCGGTGTCCTGCCAAGGAGGCGGATGTGGGGCAAGACAGCTCATTTCAATGTGTGCGGGCACACAAGCACACACAGCGGTATAGGAGCAGCTTTTACAGGCTATACACACTTTTGAGCTTTGACTGATTGTTTAGTCTCCCTAAAAAAAAACCACTGAGCATTTGTAAGTTTATTAGTATTCAAGGAACACCCACAAAGCACAGATTAATGTGCTTGACCTTCAAAACAGGGACAATAAATAGCAGTCTATAGCCGACATGATTTAGTCTTCAAATGCAAAAGCTGCAGCTTTTTTTCTCTTTTGACAAAGGCATAAGGCAACACGCATGGGAAGGATTCTATGAGGTGGTGTTTAGGCAGAAAAGAAAGACGGAAGGATACCTTCCCTGCAGGCTAACAAAGCTGTCCTTGTACACAAGCATGATAGACACTAGTTTCCCTTGCATTAAGCAGAGGAGAAAATATCAACCGTCTTATAAGAAAATCACAATCTAGCAAGTAATGGGTTGTACATTGCCATTTGTAAAATAGAAAGCAAAATTCACTGTTCAAATTGCCATTGGTGATGGGTACATCTCAACATTACTTATATATCAGAGTTAAAACAGTTTCAACTAAATGGGACTTTAAAAGGTCATTTAAGCCACTTCTCCCTAATCTGGCATTATGCTTCATTGAAGTGTATTTTCCATTATTCTAAGCGGCATTATTATTGGCCAGGTTGACTGGGAGATGGGGTTGGTAGTCCAGCATGGCACAAAACATCAAACTGAAAAAGGCTAGTTTAGGAAGAATGAATTAGAACTCCAAATTTGCAAGAAAGGAAAGAATAAAATAAATATCTGAATAAGAACAGTAAGAATGCAATGCTATGATCAAACAGGCATTATATGTGGGATCCAAGAACTATGATAAGTAGAGATTTCTACTTAAGCTGATCTCTTTAGTCCTAGCCTAATTCATTTTCATCTAATGGCTTTTGCAAAAGCAAGAAAATGGGCACACATCAGTATACCTTACAGCAGTTTTCCCCAACTATTGCCTTCTTAAAATGATGGGAGCACAAATCCTACCATTCTCAGCCAATAAAGAAGATGCTGACTGGGAATTCTGGGAAACGTAGTTTCAACACATCTGGAAGGCACATGTTGGTGAAAGCAGCTCTGCTTCTTCCCCTCCTTTATGATATAGATTTCAATAATAAAAAAGGGCTTTTCCTTTCCACAAATATATTGCCAGATTTTGCTGGAAGGAGAATCAAAACAAAACAAGAGGCGCCTGTGGGTTCTAGGTTGGCAGTGTCATTTTTTTCTTCTTCTGATGCAAATCTCTTGCTTCTGTTTTTAATTAAGTGATGCTACATAAATGGAAGATTTTTTTTTCTTTTTGCTTATAGCTTATTACATCTCTACCATGTAAGAAGAATTTTTAAGACCTCAGTAAGAAATCATTGGGAGAGTTATTATTATTTCTTTGGCTTAAAATCCAGGACACTCTTCCATTCTTCTACAGTGGCTCACTCAATTTATTCTACAAGAAGCTTCAGTATTAATAGCAGCCATTAGGTATTTCCAATACTCAAAATACATATTGAAAGTTGCTAATGTACTAAGTGATTCCCAAAGTGATAGACTGAGATCTCTGAGCCATTTAGGCACACATATGTGCATGCATCCACTTACTGCCTTTCACCAATGAAGAGAAAACGAGGCTATAGTTTGAGTCATCCTGATGGTTACAGACTTCCAGAAGAATGCGTTTAAAAAATGATCACAGTTACCCATAATTGCAGAATTTGGGAGGTTTGTTTCTTTTTGGTGCATATGCTCTCCGTCTCTCTGACGTATTGAGTGGTTCTCTGCTAAGACCTCAGTGGTTTTAAAAGACCATTCCTTAATAAGCTGGTCTCAGTAATAATGGGTTTGCTCTTGCCAGGTTGCATACTCAGCCGCTGTAACTGGACCACAAGCTCTTAAGTTTAAAACTACAAGGTTACTCTAAATGTCTCAGTGTATAAATGAGTAATTTGTCTGGTTGGAAATACAGCACACCGTGGTTAAAAAGGACTGAAGATCACTCTAAATGGTCTACTTAATATTTGGAATACTAGCTCCTAATTAGTTGACTGACAGTTTACCAATCAGGATCTTTATTGATTTTCCCTTGAAAACGTATCACATTTTCTTTATTCCACCTAATTTAAAATGACATAATTCCAATGAAATGAAAAAAGTGAGTTTTGCTGTTTAAAAACAAAATGTAAAAGGAGATATTCATGCCTTCTTTTGATTGATCCAATTTATCAATCAAAACATACTATAAACAAAACCAAGAAACAACAATAACAAAAAGTTTGGAGTAATTCTCAGCTTATCCACCATCAGCAATCATTAACAATCCCTTGACTATCCTTGTCAATTGACATGTACAAAAAAAACACCAGGATAGCCCTAGAAATTTATAGATTTCCCACATATTACAAGAAAGTCCAGTTGCCTTTTGGAAAAAGCACCTTTGGAAAACCATGACCTGGATAAGAGTCTCTATAGACGTCCCACATATTATAGTTGGTCAACTTTTATTATTTGAATTATTTGAAGCGGTCATACATTAATGTGTTTAAGCATCAGTGCTGTCACAGCATCTCTTGAAATAGCTCTCTACTAAGCCTGCATTTCATAAACAGAGCATTAATTGTATTTTTCAAAACCAACCATTATCTTTTGTACACCAAATCATTTTAGAAAATGCAAACTTAAATATCTTCAATACAACTCTACAGATGTTAAATAATTCCAGAATATTCCAGGAATATTTAACATAGAAGCAGTGTAATTTGGATTAATACATGGAAAAAAACTGATCTGTTTTTTTAACAAATTCAAATTCTGGCTTTTTTATAATATGTGGAGAACTTTAAATCTTCAGAAGCCTAACACATGATTTTGTGAGCTTATGCTAAGTAACTAAAGAAATACGTAAGCACACACAGACTAGACAGTTCTTAGCGTATGACCATTCACTTAACAACAGTTCAAATTAAAGGCCTAGGCTGTAGGAAATGGTACTATTTATTTATTTTATTTAAATTTGTTATGCCGCCCAATCCAAAGGACTCAAGGCGGCTCACAAAACTAAAACAAAATAAATACAATAAAATATAGTAAAAAATGTTAAAAGACAATACAAACCCTTAGTAACCCAGCACTAACATTAGAATCCCTGAGTGTAAGATGAATTCTCCCCCCTAGACCGCAGGAAGAGCCAGGTTTTAATAGCTTTGTGGAATTTGAGTTATGGTCATAACTCGAGGATTAATTGTATGAAATGGCACATAGCCTCTTACTCGCCTGTTTCTTTAGAGTTCTCCTGCATCGTATGAATTCCTATTATGGAATAAAACAGGTCCATTTTGAGAATCATATGACCTTTTTGTGACTTTACCTTGTAAATTATTTCCATATGTTTGCTGAGCTCAGAGTAAAATGGTTTCAGTTTGAAATGGTGGCTCTCCTTCCCCCACCTTAAAACTTTCTTAAAGGGAAGAACAAAGCCTGTGTTACCTTTATCTGAGCTTCAGGTCTACCACCTTCTAAGCCTCAAGCACGAATTGTTGAACCCACACAATTCTTTCCTCCTCTTGATCTTAATTATTCCACTATATCCTTTTCTAGGTATTTCAAATTGGTTTTTTTTTAATGTTGGTCCCTATATTACTGCATAAAGCATTTTGGCTTTATGTTTCTTTAGAGTTCACGATCCCTTTCAACTAGGAGTAATTTGGAAGACATCCAAGTTTTCCTGAAATCTCTCGCACACTTTCCAGATTTCATATATTTTCTGAGTCCTTTGGGTGTTCTCCCCTAAGATGACCTGGGATTCATCCTAGGACAAATGGTTTCCTCATTCTGCCTATATCAAAATTATGATTTACTTTTTCTAAACTAAGAGTCTCATCACAGGTGCCAGAGTACCCAAAATCAGTCTGAGTTAGTGATGAAGTCATTCACAACTCTTGTTGGGTCTCTCTATTTGCATATAACCATGACATAAACATTACCTTGGCAACTTATTTCTGTTCAGTAGAGGTCAAAGTGGCTGTCCAAAGTGCATAAAATCTGCTAAGCTTTGTCACTCATATCCTCGAACCTAAGTGTCCGGTTGGGAGCAGAGACAATAGGTGTACGATAAAGTTTGGCAATGGAGCCAGCAAAGGTTAGTGTGGTGTAGTCTTCTATTGACTCAAAGATGGTTGGAGAGCACTACATCTTCAACAGTGAGGAAAGAACCTAAAATACAGAGTTTAGGTAATTATGGTACCGATACATACATTTTTGCCAACAATGTTGTCTTTGCCTCACCCCAGACCATGAGTGAGACAGGCTTCAATTGTGCTATGCTGTACTGCTGTTAATCTTTTCTTCCATTCCAAAATTCACCAAGGACAACTTCAGGATATACAGTATAAAACCAGTTAGGGCTTCTTACCCATTCACTTGGAGGAAAGCTGTGTGACTGCAGTCACTTGAAACAAGTAATAATGGCAGGATAGCGAATGACAATGGGTGGAACAAATTTCTTGCTGCTATATTTTTGAATTGACTCAATTATGCAGGGATTGCCTTGGAGAAGGCCCAGTGTGTTGGGCAGGAATGGGGCTAATTCAAGTTCAGACCTTGATGTAGTCATGAAGATTATTGCTTATCCCACTAACATCTTCTTTAAGCTCTGCAAAATTGTGGTGGAAATACTATGTAAATTGGGAGAACAAAGGAGTGTGAGTCATCTTGAGCTCCTTGAAGTAGGAGTAAATATATTTAAATTGGCAGTAAACATAATGTACTGTATGTACATTATACATGGATGGTTCTTCTATGAGTATAGTTATTTCTGCACATTTTGTGCCATTTCATGCTTCCCTGATGTAACAAAAAAAACTGTCTGGTCTACAGCTGATAAATCTCTTTTTGATTCCTGTTACTTATAGAGATATTAAGTCTAAAATACTTTAATGTAGGAATGTGGAAACATACTGAATTTCATTGCAGACGGGTGATATAATTTTACTGAAGCTAGGTTGTATCATAGAGAACTGGACATCAAAATAAGTCAAACCAAATTCTTCTGAGACCCCATAAAATATATAGCTAAATTTATTGGAACCATATAAACCCTGAGAGCCTGTTACTAATGGGAAGAACTATGAAATGTGAGGTTTGATATGGAAAGTTGAAAGAATTACAGGATTATATTTTGCTTTCAGCCTGCAAGAGTGTTTGGGCTGAAGGCATGGAAACTAAGTTTTCAGTCGACATAATATGGAAAATTGAACATAGTGGCTAGGGTGCAGAAGAGCAGCAAACCTTGCAGTCTTCAGGTGAAAGTCAGCCAGGAGCAGCTTGGAAGTAATTTTAGCTCAAGAACTTCAATTGCTACAGATGAATGGAGTTTTTAAAATCAAAGAAGGTGAACATTGTTATTAAATACACTACTAGAAAATAATTGTACATTTAATTTCAGTGAAATGCAAATGAATATCAATATTAAGTTTTTATTCTTCCTTATCCAGTGCCCTATTCTATTCAAAGTTGAAATGTGAGCCTCACATATCCTGACAAAGAAATTAAGGCAGTTTCTTTTAATATTCTTGGGGGTTATTGGTGACTCTTCTTGTTGGGGGCAATATGAAGGCTGTAAAGCACTATGAGGCAACATATCAGTTTATTGCTGTAAGAGAGGGGTGGTTTAAAAATATAATAAATATATAAATCAAAAGGAAAACCATTATATAAATAACTGGGGATGGGGTAGGTTAAAGGTACATTAGAAACCAGAAAATATGTTTGTAGTAAGAGTAAAAACCTTGGAGTATTGGCTCCTGTCAACTAGGATGACAAAGAGGCATCTGGAATTGAGGAACAAGGAGGTCTCTTGCTCTACTTTGCAGCTTATAAAAACATGGATGAACATGGGGCATTGCCAGAGAGTGTGATAAAGGTAGATTAAAGGAGCAGGGCCTGACTAAAAGATCTCTTTGCAAATGACTCATCCGCTTTATACATACACAGGTCTTCTATAACTAACTCCCTTGCTGGTACAGCCCATTGTTCTTCATGGAAGGCCCACCTTTCTGGAGGAGAAGGCCAGGAGCATGGGAACAGAAAAGCTTCATTGCACTCTCATTTACCGGTAGCTCTCAACCTCCTTTCCAGGATCTTTTTACATGTTCATGTACCAGACCCTCCTTTGGTCCAGAGCTTTGTCAGACAGGAGTTGAATGACTTTTGTTAATGACTGGTTAAGAATTAACCACTTTTTAATTCTTCAAGGCCTTGAAATTAAACTTTGCTCGAACAAGAATCCAGAGGCAGAAGCTTAATGGATGCAAGCTTGAACTTGTAACAGATGCTTGTTTTGAATTGTTTAGTATAGATTATATTTGTAGCCTTTTTCTGCCAGTAAATAATGGAACTGGTGATGTTCTGGAGTGAATTTGAACATCAGATGAAATTTGCCTGCAGTCACCTCTAAATACCTTGACAATTTTTGCAGTTAAAAAAAAACACAGTTGATAAGATGGGGCAAGTAAATGAAGGAAAACAATATATATCCTAGATTTTGATGTCCTGTTTTTCCCCCCATTTACTTGTGTATGATTCTTGGAGACTGCCTGATCAGATCCTTGCTTTTTTTTTTTTTTGCAAAACTTTTCATTATTGATTTTAGCAATAATGCTTTTAGCTTCCTTTCTAGGACTGAGAGAAAGTAAATGGCCCAAGACCACCCAGCTGACTTTGTTCCCAAGGTGGGACTAGAACTCACAGTCTCCTGGTTTCTAGCCTGATGCCTTCATCATTATACCGAACTGACTCTTTTTGTATATAATTAGAAAAATCATTTTGTTCTATTCAACAGAGAATTATTATTTTACAAAGAAAATATCTGAGCTTGGGCTCAACACCAAACATTTGTGAATCTTGCTTTAGCTGTTTCTTTAGCAAATACGTTTAACCCAACTGAATAAACCTTAAACCTGAAGTTTATATTCCTTTGAGGTTTGTCTTGTTTGTTTTTTATTCCATCAGGCCATTGAGCACAGGTTTGAAAATGCAAGGACTAAAGTTCACATTTTTGTAATTCTTTTTTCATAATGGTGCTTTCTACATTCCTCGATGGTTTTAAATGTACATATTTATTATTTGTCTATCAAGTCATTCTCTCTCTCCCTTCCTCCCCCTCACAGCTCTCTTTTGCTATAATTTCTTCTGTCAGTTCTCTCTTACCAGAGGTTGAATGATAACCATGCTGGGTTTTTTTCATTT
>JANHFQ010001306.1:118947-130445 GCA_032468035.1 Aparallactus werneri
CGCTGAGGAAGAAAGGTTATGATTGTGGACTTTAGAATTTGGATTGAAGAGTGATAGTTTGTTTCTTGCTTTCTGCTACGTAATAATCATCATGAATGAATTTGAAATGATGGCAGCAAAAAAGGAAGCAAGGCGTGAGAAGGCGATTTTTCCAAGCCATGATAAAATAATGGAGAGGCTGGACATGATACTCATGATAGGACATAAGATATTAGATTTGCTGAATGGAAACCAGAATCTTTCTCTGTCAGAGGATATAACAGATCAGATGTTGACATGCTGGGACGAGGATATAACAGATCAGATGTTGACATGCTGGGATGATCCAGGTGGAAGATAAACAGGGAGAAATAGGAGAAATGGCAGAAATCAAAGAACGGTCTTACCAGCAAAGAAGGAAAAGCCACGGCTTGGAACAACGGTTTATTTCAATAAAACAATTGAAAAAAGATTTGGAAGAATGAGAGATGTGAAGCGACAACTGGAGGGAAAGATTGGATTATTGCTGAAAGTTGGGGAGAGGAATTGTCAGCAGGAGTCAGCAAGAACAACATCGAGACTTAACAAAGACAATATGGATGAGAACAGGAACAAAAGGAAGGAGCTTGAGAAACAAGAAGCCAGACAGTTAAAATTGACAATCTTAAGAAAACAAAAGCAAGATGATGGTTAAAGGTGATTATTTTAAACATTTAGTTAGCTTGATATTCAATACAGATGGTGATAGAATTATAGGGGATGTAATCAGAGGTGGTATTCAGCCAGTTCCGACAGGTTCCGGAGAACCGGTAGCTATAATTTTGATTGGTTTGGGGAACTGGCAGATACCACCTCTGAATGGCCACACCCACCAAGCCATGCCCACAGTACCAGCAGTAAAAAATTTGAATCCTACCACTGGATGTAATGATATAAATTTGGGTAGAAGAAAAGGAAGAATAGATAGAAAGTTTGTAAAATTCTAGGAGTCAGGCAATTTACTGTATGTTTTTAAACTTTGAACTAACAAAAAAAGAGAGAACTGTTAAAATGGGTAGATATGGGTTGAGAATACTAATGTTGTGATTACGATTGTTATTTGGAAGGGAGGAATGGGTAATGTAATGATAAGTTTTTGTATTTGAATATTTTGGTATTTAAGTATTAGAGATAAACTTAACTAATTAATTCAACTTATTTGAAACTTAAAAGACTAATTTGATTCTTAGAGATTGTTGGATGTTTTATATAAGACAATGGAAAGAATTTAAATCTGACAAAACTTATTTGTTGATACCTGGTATTAATTTTGATTGATTATACAAAAATATTGGATTGAGGAATTGAATATTAATGAAATGAACATTAACGGATTGTAATTATATAAATGAATTAACATAATTTTAAATGAAACTAATTCATTGGCAGTGAATGTAAATGGAATGTATAATAATATAAATGAGTTAATAGAATTGTGAATTAAATTGATTACTTTGTATAAGAAAGGGAAGATGTAGAGATACTGGAAGTAAGGTATCTTTTACGTAAATGTAAAAGAATAGATAGTGTGATAGAGACAATTTAAATTTGAATGATATGATAAGATACAATATGAAATGGACTGTTACTAAATGGATTGATGCTATTGCACCCTGAAACAACTCTGTTCAAAAAAGAGATTTGTATGTAAAAGAAAACCAATAAAAAAGTTTGAGGGGGGGAAATAAACTGCATGCCAAAGGATTTCACTTCCTTGCCTGCTTGGATTTCAGTAATCCAAAAAGTCACACAGCTGAAATCTTCCAGCAGGCAGCTCTTTAAGGCAGCCACCAGAGGTGATGGGGAGCCAAAATCCAAGCAGAATTTTCAGTTCCTGAGCAAAGAGGTAGGGTGATTAAGGTAAGGGGTGCCTCAAGGTGGGTGGGTGGAGGAGGCCCTGGAGGCCTGGCATAGCCCATGCAAGTATATCTCTCTGCTCAGAAGCTGAAAATCCTCCCTGGATTTTGGCAGGGAAGATTTTCAGCTTTTGAGTGGAGAGACATTCCCACATGGCCTGCACTGGGCCTCCTAGCATCTCTCCCTCCTGAGACACCCAGTGTTCCTCATCCAGGACACTGTCCATTTAATGACCCACAAGATTGCTTAACAACTGAAATAGGGAGTGTCAGGATTGCAATCTCAAGTGAAGCAGTCGCATGATCTCTTGCTTAATGACTGCTTTCCTCAATGACCAAAATTCCAGTCCCATTTGTGATTGTATGTCAAGGATCACTTGCATAGTGATATAAAACCTGTCCTCATTACTATTACTTTGGCATAGTTATAATTGGATGATTTTAAAAGACACTACAAGCAATTAATATGGAAATGAGAATTACTAAGACAGTTAAAGCAGCAATCCTAGTCATGTAATTCTTTACTGCTCACAAGGATAAAGGATAAAAATGACAATGAAGGCAAAACAGAAATAAAAACAGTAAGGCAGATGAGAATATTTTATATATCTATTCAAAACCAGATTCCACATTACAATCTAAGTTTTATGTTAGCCACTCACTTTTGGAGGAATTCCTCTACGCCACATATTTTGAGAACAAAATCATCCACATCTATGTCGCACAATTCATCGTGAGTGTAACACAAGGTCTGGTAAATGAGTAAGTCCACTGTGGAGGAACCTGTAAGGATGGGCAAGAGGGAGGAAAGGAAAGAATAGTCAGCATTATGATTTCCAAGACAAAAATCCCATGGAATTCCTCATACCTATCAGACACAATTATTCCAGTAGATTCATTTCTTCGGACATCAATGCAGGATTCATGCCATTTTCATCATGGGAGTGCAAGCTGATACCAATAAAACATATTAAAAAGATAAAGTAATTTGTCCTTGATTCAGCCATAGTTACTTATCCATGATTCTTCACAATATTATGGAAATTATTTCCTTTTGTTCTTCTTCTAACCAACAGCCTTGAATTTCCAGGTGGCTCTCAATCCAAATGCTAACCAGGACTAACCTGGCTTAATTGTTTAGATTAACCAAGATCAGCTAGATCAGGGCTGTCAAACTCCTGGCCCAATTCATCACCCGCTGGCCACGCCCAGGCCCAGTTTAGTGAAGGGATAAAAAGTACCGATACATCACATGACATCACCATGATGATGTGAGTTTGACACCCCTGAGCTAGATTCTACAATTTACCAAGGCAACAAAGCATCTATTCCTTCCAACTGATGTAGCATCCAACTAAAGATACTACCTACATTTATTTTATATTCTTTTTATTGGAGTCATGAATGCAGTCAAAACACCACAGTATTCAAGTGACAATTTTAAAAAATCACACATTCTAAAAATAAATTGTATGTAGTTTTCTGTACAGATAGTTATTCTAGAATGTTTCAAATATTTTGGACTTTAGTTCCCATTATTTGTGGCTGTATGGTATTTACAGAAGTTATAATCATAGATAGCCATGGTGTGGGCAACAGGAGATAAGTCATGAATGGTTATAATTCATTACATCTAAATAGAAACTGGCATAAATCTTCAAAGTATAAATTGGGATCTACAAAAGGTCCCAGATATAAAAAAAACAATAACAACACAGATTTCAGCAGTTAGATGACATTATTTTTCCAAAAAACAATAAAGGAAATGAGGAAGAGGATTAGTTTGATGCGGAAAGAAATATTGAATAGTCAAATCTGTCCAATTTATAAGTATTTATAAGCATTTATAAGTATTCTATATTAGTTTAAGTTTGACACTTCTTATTTGAAAGCTGGAAATGCTAGTTTGACATGAGTCCTAATAACACTTTTCTTCTGGGAAAAAACCCAGTGTTCCCAGAAGATAAGGCATGAATCATAAACTAATATGTCTGCAGGATAAAAATATCCTGAAAAATTCAGAAAGAAAATAAAACACATTTACATTATGAAATAGAAATGGATCCCACTTTATCAGATGAATTCAGTTCATATTCTTGCCTTTAAAAGATTAAAATTATTGCCCTAGAAAAGTCTGAAATATATGGACCACCAAAAAAAGAAGAAAAAATCCCTTTTCAAGTAGAAAAAGGACAACCCCATTTAAAGCTGGTTTTATTGGAAAACATGGCTCTTCACATTCAGAGAATGGCTAATTAGTGTATTGCGTTAAAAGGGGGGAAAGTATTTATGCAGGACTAAGTTAGAGATTCATTCAACTACATATCCTCCCAATAAAATATATAGTGAACTATATATTGTGTTCAAGTGAACTATATATAGTGTGCAAGAATCAGAATAAGTAGTCCATATACCGTAGTCCATATACCTTCATATACCGTAGTCCTATAATGCTATTAGGCCAAAAACTCCAAATGAATGAAATAAGAAAGCCAAGTAATAACTTTTAAAACATTAGATAGATTTTGGATTATTGAAAAGGAAAATACATTATAAAATTCTATCTCAGCTATTTCAAATTAAATACCGTAATAGTATAATCAATAAGTGAAGTATATTTTAATGTAATTAAAGTTTTTGTAATTAACAAAAACAATCTGATTTTTTTTAGTTTACCCAGATCAATCCAAAGTAACTGTATAAGTCTTGGCTTCATTAAATCAAAATAATATAAATAAATACAAATCTGTTGAAGCATGGTGAAGGTTATGATTCATGATACATACATTTATGATCACTACTGGCACAGATTGAAGAAAATTCCTAGTACAAGCTAAAAACTTACAGTCACAAGTGAACGTGAGAGGTTCTTGTAGGCTATCATAAACTACGGTCACCTTCAAGCTAACTCCGTGGCCAAGATGTTCAGGGCCGAGATTGACAGTGCTCCAGACATAACCCGTGAGGGAGTAATCCTTGGTACTATAGCCAGATCTCAAACTGTGGACAAGACAAAATGGGTACAATTAGTATATACACTACCGTAATGACTATAATTATATGCCATGCTGAGAGGCTTTTGTGTTTTTTTCTTCTCTTCATCTTAAGATATCTGCATTTAATTTTCTCGTTTGTTCTACATTTTTAATTCAAGCCATGATGTTAAAACTTTGCTAAATTGGGTTTTCACATTTGTTCATTTTTATCTTTTCTAAGATACTATATTTGTGTTAATACCCAGTCTGAGATTCCCATCTAAATGCACCATACATTTCCAATGCACCATGGAATCACATGAATGGCCTGGAATTGGGTTAGTCCTTAAACACTGAAATTATGGTTTGACTCAAAATATTGAGACAATATTCCTATTTCTACAAATCCTCACTTGAGGATCCCCAGACAGCACTGCCACTGGTAAGTGCTAATGTAGACACTGTTGGTGCTAATCTAGACTAGGTGATAGTTTTAAACATGCTGAAAAAGTATGCGATCATGATCGAGACAGAAATGGTTACCTATGGCAAATGGACGGCAAAGCAGAAACATTTTCATGCAGGTAGAACCAGTGTCTATTAAAGATATTGGCTTGACTTCCTTCTGAAAACAGTGTCTCCCATAGACTAAAACCACAAAATGAAGCTGAACTGGATTGGACTATTATGGTAACTCACTGAATTTTACTTGTGACACTCCTCAGTTCCTTGATTTAAAAAGCATGAAGAATGCCTTCTCTTCTCTATCAGTCCTAGATGACTGTGGTAGGAATCACAATCTTCCCTAGGTTCATCCAATCATTTGCAGGTTAAGATACTGCTCAGTGAAGTGGTTGCTTAAACACAATGCAACATCATCTTTAGACCAAGAGCACTTTCCCCCAAAGCATCAAGAACTAAGTAAATAATAAAAATATTTATATTGAAAAAAAAATAACTAAGCAATAAATTGGTCCACATGGTTAGGCCATTGGTTACATGAACAGACAAAGAAAATCACACACAAAGAAAATCACACAGAAACACAATTTTAAGAAGAAATGTTAGGCAGAAGAAAGCCAAGGAAAGGCACTCTGAGGAATTATTTTCTATCCTAGACTGGTACTCACACATCAAGCATATGGCAGAATGCAGCAACCTCTTCATCTTTCTCCTCAGACACCTCAAATAGTTCATAACCATTAGACACGGGATAATGTCGAGAAGTGCCCTGATACCAAACATGGGTGGGAAGTGGGGAGAAATAAATGAAACACCATCATCAATCAATTAACATTTTGAGTATATACTCCCCATTTATATTATATAGCAGTTAAAGATATACCAAGGAATGTGGCAGGAGCAACTCTTGGCTTTGTTTTATATATAACATAAACACAGTTATTTCCCTTTAAGTTAACAAAAGTCTTATTAGGCTATAAAAGTTTTTGCCAT
Source organism: Aparallactus werneri (assembly GCA_032468035.1). Taxonomy (NCBI): domain Eukaryota; kingdom Metazoa; phylum Chordata; class Lepidosauria; order Squamata; family Lamprophiidae; genus Aparallactus; species Aparallactus werneri. The sequence goes on from JANHFQ010001306.1 coordinate 125,252, forward strand.
TTTTTTCCTGGCTTACAGATTGTGAAGACCAGAGAAATACTATGGACTGGTACAATGTCTAGTCAGTATATGACTTGACTTTAGGCTTTATTATTTATTTATTTTTATCCAGCCTTTATTATTTTTATAAATAGCTGAAGGTAGCAAACATAATACTCCTTCCTCATCCTACTTTCCCCACAAAAATAACCACGTGAGTGGATTGGGTTCAGAGAGAGTAACTGGCCCAAAGTCACTCAGCCAAACTTATAATATATCTGTAGCAAAACTGAAGATGTAGAAGGCTTACATATTGTAATGAATTGTAAGTGCATAGTTTTCTTTTTCCAATAATGACCACTGCAGAAATAAGGTTTTACTATTTATTCCATGTGGTACAAGGCTTGCATTTCAGCTCAAAATTCTCTTTCAAATAGGTTGGCTGAGAATTGTTGTGTCCGCAATTACTTCTGAATAAACATATCACAATGATTTTTAATAGGTTAAATCAAGAATGCACATGATATCCAGCATAGGTATTTTATACCCTTGCATTTTCAGACTCCTGCTGGATATGGGAAAAAGCATACTATATAACTTTTAAACTAAAAAAAAATCCTTCCCAAACCTTATAATACTGTAACTAAAAGCCCAGCCAAGCAGAAAAATGGTTAAAGGAGGATTCTCAAAATATTTTATTTTGTTCCTCTTTCCCAAATGTCACAGTGAGATGAGACAGAAGTAAGGATAAAAACATTTTGAATGCCAAGCTCAGCCAAATGGAGTGCACACATGGACCCAAAGCTTCCATTCACTTCTTCAAAGCAAACAAAAGACCCACTGTCAGAGCAATTAACCCATTAAATAGACAGAGAAATGTGGGGAGGTGGGCAGAGCACATAATAGACACTCATGGCAGTCTTAATGTTCTTTTGTAATTACAAAATTAGAGAATTACTTACATGATCTTTGCAAGCTTCTGTCATTTCTAGATGCACAGAAAGTTAATCTCCAAAGGTTTAGAGACGTTGTTTGCAGTCGTATCCTTTATGTTTCAAAGGTGTTTTTCATTTACTCTTATATTAAAAATATGACACTGTCCACTCACAATCCCAGATGAACTAGTAAAAATACTCCCCATGACTCAGGGCTAAAGAATTTTCCCCCCTATTCCTCAGAATGCTGCTGTAACAACATACTTATTAAAAGTAATGAAAAGAAAAGGCTGGCATATATTGTACACAATATTCCTGATACTCATGTGCTAACAGCAATTTAAGAAGATACTATTTCTAAAATATCAAGCTTTTAAAACATGAATGTTCTATAGATCTGGAAACATTAGCTCAAACAGCCAGCCAGGCACCTTTTTTCATGGTGTTTTAACTGGACACTGCCTTTCCTCAGACTGTTACTCTATGGATCATGCAATATAAATAGCTTCACTGACATGTAGTCCTTCCCTTCAAATGCAAACTGTTAAGATCACTGACATATATTATATCAAGCTTTGGTGCAGCCAAACATACAAGTGGGAAATGAATTCCAGAGCCAACATTTAGACTAGAATAAGGAAGTTAAATTGTTATTTCGGTAGGGTCCTGATGAACTACCTTGAATGGATCTACATGATAATTTTGTCTGTTTTCATTTGTACATTATAGATTGCCGAATGTTGATGCTGGAAGAGTCTCCTAAATTTTACATTAACTAGATGGTAGAATTGCAGTTGGCTTGGCTAATTTATTGGAACAGATATTTTGTTCATATTCTAAGAATTGGTGCAGAAATATTATAAATTATGAATCTTACATGATATAACTCCATGGACTGATTTAGAAGAGTAGCAATGCAAAGGGACCAAGCAATAAATTATATTCTACACATTTCATCATGGAAAATTTTCATTTGCTATAAAACAGAGAACAAAAAAAGGACAGCGGTAGAGGAAAAACGTGGCTAACTCTCTTTTAAATTGTTAAAGGTATTTATACAAGGCTGCCCACTATCAAATTGTATTTTCTGAAGCCAATGACTGAACTTTTAAAAATAGTTTTAAATAATACTACTTTTATTACTTCTAAAAAAGAAGAATTGAAATAAATTGAATTTATGGAGCTCTTATTTCCTTAATCATTTTGGGCAAAGTTTAGGAATCTTCTGTCTCCCAGAATATCCATACTTAATTTAAAGTATAGTTATATAGAACCAGGGGTGGGTTTCTACTGGTTTGGCCGAACCGTTTGTTGTGAGAGGCCTAAATGTGCACTGCCTGCGAATTGGGCCCAAAAACCAGCTGATCCACTGATTTTTGGGCTTAAGGTGATGCACGCCCAGCACGTACCAAATGTGCGCTGTGCGCACAACACCTTAAAGCCGAAAATCAGCTGATTTAGCTACAGGTTCGGCTGAACCGGTAGCTAAGCCAGCTGATTTTCAGGGCTAAATTGATGTGCGTGCAGCGCTAGACCCGAAAATCAGCTGATTTAGCTACTGGTTCGGCTAAATTTAGTTATTGGTTCATCCGAATCAGCAGCTAAACCAGCTGATTTTCAACTCTAAGGTGCTGCGTGCACAGCATGTGCATCACCTTAAGCCCGAAAATTGGCTGATCAGCTGATTTTTGGGCCCAAAGTGATGCATGCACAGCATGCATTTGGCGCGTGGTGCTTGGCGCGCACAAAATCTCCACACCAAGCGAACCAGTTGTTAAACCAGAAGAAACCCATCCCTGTATAAAATATTAAGAAAGTTATGTGATGCTCTCAACCATGTTCTGGCAGAAGTGCTAAACATCCATCTTTTTTTAAACATGAAATTGTCTTACTGGATCTGCTGATATCCTCCGGTTCTTGTTGAGAGCAGCATTCTTCCATCCACCACATCTGGAGACATAAGTCCTGGGAGGGACTTGAGGAGGCATGGTTTTGCTGCGAGCAACTGGCTTTCCACTGCTTTCTTTCTCAAAAATGCTTCTGCCTTCCTTCCAGCTCCAAGTGGCTTCTCTCAGAAGATCAGTATCATAAGTGGACTTGAGGTTGAGTCGAGTGATAGCATCATTAATGCCATCATAGTCTACTGTGCTATATTGGTCTTCCTCTGAGATTCTTCGACCTAGCAATTTTCCATCAGCTCTCTCGTGAGATGAGGAGAACATGTTGATATTATTGGGTTGGGGTCCTTTGAGGGAAGCTTGATTTGCTTCAGAAGTGTTCCAGATGGTAATGCGAGGTGGCAGTGGGGGAGGAGAAAGCTTCTTGGGTGACCTACCACCATTGCTGTGCTGGCAGGGTGCACTATTGAGGGGATCATTGAGGAAGTCTCTCTCTGTGCTCTCAAAGATGTACAAATAGTCACTAGACAGAGGATTCTTCAACCAAGGTTGACTTTCTGCTTCAGGCACCAATCTGGATGAGGTAGTGTTGTTGGTCCCCAAAGCTCTTGAAACTTCTTGGCCAGAGAGCGCATTATAGTTGAGAGTTGAATCTGAGCCAGAGAGGCCTCGCATGACCTTAATATTATGACAGTCATTCCTTACAGCAGGTATGTTGTAATCCAGAATGGGATCATCCCAAGAAATTAGAGGTTGATCGGTGTTTTGCTTTGCCTGGTTCTCTTCCTTGTCTTGTCTCAGGCGGGACAGGGCATCATACTCCATCTGCAGGGCTTCTGCAAGAGCCAGCTCCTTACGACTAATCCCCACAGACTCCAAAGATTGCCAGTGCTCTCCATTTCCTCTGGTTGCAGACATCTCTTGGAAAACAAATACTGAAACCAGTAACTACTAGGTGCTCAATTCAGGTTTTAGGAACAAAGGCATGCTGTGCCACCAGCCACCTAAAAGTGAAGAGACCAAAAGAATATGGCAATAAGAATGAGTTTCATTAAGATCCATCTGCTTTACTGAAAGGTGTTCATGTGTTTGATCAGCACTTGAGAAAACAAGTTGCTATGGCTATCTCAATCACCATCACCTCAGCTTAAAACTGAAACAGTCAACAAATCCTGAAATATTATGTTCATGTTCAATAATTCATCAAGTAATTCAAGTTTACAGGTTTTTCCTGCAAAAAATGAGAAGGTATGTGATTTCAAGATAAGGCAGACATTTAGGTGCTTACTATCAAGACAAAAGAAGTTTGAACATTCAGATTAAATGGCCATCAACACTGTCTTCCATAGAAGACAAGGAAAGGATCCATTAATATTTTTTTTAGTAGGGCATAACTGCAGTGACATCATCTCTTTATATTTCCAGAGTTCAGAGACATACCTTTTCTGATATGGGGCACAATAATATTCATCATAACATATACTTCAATCTCTATGAATTGGTCTAATCTTCTCTTAAAAGCTTTTCAAGTTGCTATATCTTGAGAAACTGAATTCCATAATTTAACTTTATGTTGTTTGAATAAATATTACATGTCTGAAACCATAAGTCACCAATTCATTTTTCCCAAAATGTCCGTAAGAGTTTTCCCGTCTTTTATGAAAGTACTTATTGCTTTATTCCTGATAAAAAAAGGTCAGTTCTGCTATTTCTGCAGATTCTACCATCTTCACAATCTACTCCACTGTGGGTATTTCGATGTCTTTCCGGTTTTGTACATACAATAGTATCACTGCAATTACCACATACAAAACCAATATTGACGATTCATAAATCCAATAAAATCATTTACATCATGTTGTATTTTTGTATCCATTTTTTTATTTTTATTTTTTTGCAAGTCTACTATGCACAGTAATTTTCTTCATATTTTACACATTTTCAAGCACCTTTATATATCTTAAATAATTTCTATGGTACCAATGATACATCATTTTGTAAACGTTCTCTTAAATTATAACAATGTGAATTTCAGTCTTTTAACATTGGTCCATTGTGACCCATTTTATCATGTACTTTTTGACTTGTTCTTCCATTTCAAATCTCAACAGAAGCTTACCGGTATATATTTTAGCAATCATATGTTCATCATTTGTACATAATAATTCAATTTCAAATTCTTCTTATGTTGTTCAATTCTCTTTATTTTTTACCTGTATTAAATTTTCCAGTAATTTCAAGGAATAGAAAATTATACACTATAAAATGGAATAAAATTCCATTGTAAAACTGCTGCGATCTACTGTGAGGACTAGCAAAAGCATGTAGTCTCAATCAGTATTCTGAAGCCTCAATTTTAGACATATTCTAAGCATGTATAAA
>JANHFQ010001308.1:45554-58549 GCA_032468035.1 Aparallactus werneri
ACTTGAAAACCCCTATGCCAAGCCGGCCACCTCGAACAGATGGGTCTTCAGCTCTTTGCGAAAGGTGCGGAGGTCGGATGCAACACGGAGGCTTGGTGGTAGTTGGTTCCAACTAGTAGGTTCCAACCCAACTAGTTGGGCTTCCCTCTCTGGTTCCTTCTGCACTTGTGTTTTATTATCCCCTTTGTCCCAAAACTGGCCGCCAACATTATCTTGATGACGGATGGAACCCCGAGAGGTGGCATGCTATTAAAGGGGTTTATATAATTTTTAAAGGGTTTTTATGAATTGAAATTAATTGTAAATTTTTAAAAAAATTTTAAATTGTCGTAAATCCCACTGTTTTTTAAATAATGTATTTGGGCTTGACATTTGATATTTAATATATTTTTTAATTTTTCTATTGTTTGTTCTTAAAATGTTGTATGCCTCCCCGAGTCCCTCAGGAGAGGGGCGGCATATAAGTCCAAATAATACAATACAATACTATGTCATGCCAGTTTAGGCTAACTCCATCATATTGTCTCTTTCTCAGCATGGCTTCCATAACTAAATATGGAAAAAGCAATCATCTTTGTTTTCAACATCATGCTTGAACTGAAGTAGCCCTTTCAGGTATAGCACAGAATAAAAGGATGGCTAATATGATTAAAAAAAACATAATCCCAGAAGAACCCAGTTTTTAGGGAAAATACACCCATAAGGAGCTGCCAAACTATGCTTTCCAGGTTGCTTCACAAATACCCAGTTTGATCCAATACTTTCATACTTTGCTCACTTTGGCACAAGAACAACCTATTAACCATTATTAAGGACAGAAACACATCCTCAATCCATGGTGAAGGCAACTTCAAACAATCTTTTCTTATTTCACATCAAAACAATGTTTTCTGCTGACATAGGCAGTGCTGGTCTGTTTTCTGCATTTCATTTTCACGCAGGCAAATATCTAGTTCCAGTTGACAATTGTGTGCATGGAACCAATGCTTTCTCTCCAATATCACTAGTTCTGACACGCCATAGCCATTTTGTATTGAGGTGCTTCTTTTGCTTTAATTTCTACACAGTCAAGGTATAAAAAACTGTGAATGATGAAATTATTCTTTTTTTTAACTTTCTTACTGCCTGTATCTCCAAAGCACCTGAGAGCAGGACAAGAAAATCGATGGAAACTAATCAAAGAGAGAAGCAACCTAGAACTAAGAAGAAATTTCCTGACAATTAGAAGAATTAATCAGTATAACAACTTGCCTCTGGAAGTTGTGAATGCCCCAACACTCTTTAAGAAGCGATTGGACAACCATTTGTCTAAAATGGTATAGGGTTTCCTGCCTGATCAGAGGGTTGGACTAGAAGACTTCCAAAGTCCCTTCCAACTCTGTTATTCTATTGTGTTCTGTTATGTTTTGTTCTGTCTCCACCAATGTCACCTTTTAGTCCAACTAAAAAAATAATAATGATAAAGCTATGATCTGTTTGTTCTTTCCTTCCTTCTGTATATGTGCCAGATAAGAAGGTGTTAAGTAGGGGAAAAAGTCAGTTGTTGTGGAAGGGGGGGTTGTACAAAGAACTATCAATGGGTCCAGTGATCTCTAGGTCTCACCCATAGAGATCAAAATGACTCATGCTTGCTTGTCCAGCATGGGTGGGAAGAAGTAAAGAAGTAAGAGGATCCAGTAGATTGGTAGTAACCTCTGTCTGTGCAAGACATCTATTGCCAAAACTTTGGAACATTGCCAAAACTGAAAAAAATGACTTGAAATCTGGATAGGAATTTTGTAAGCTGACTTCATTTCCTATTGGTGTCAGCTCGGGAGATAAGCAGGGTTAGGCTGCTATGAGGAAGAACCCTTTGAATGGGCCACTGAAAGGCCCATTCTGGCTTTGGAGTTGGTCCAGAGTTGGTTCATCATGGAAAAAAAAATCATTCAACTGGGAATTGGAAATTTCTATACTTTTTAATACCTTCATTGTGTCTGAATTTTATCCTTGCCTTGACATTCTAATGAACATGTGAGAACTAACCTGTGAGATTTGATCCCTGTGTCTAGACCTTTTATATCCAGGCTACAAAGATGACCCCAAGATGGCAACAAAAGTCAGAGCTTTCCATATATGCCAGGCCTAACAATGTCTGCATGTCCTGCTTAGATGACTTACCTCTCTGACACCTTACTACATAAAAGTAAAGAAAGAGAGGTATGAAACATGATCGTCCAATTTCATGCTTCAAACTGTTGTTGTTGTTCAGTCGCTAAGTTGTGTCTGACTCTTCTTGACCCTATGAACCACAGCATGCTGTGCAGGAGACCCTATATCATTTCAGTCTCTTTTTAAAAGCCTCCAGTGACGAAGCACCCACAACTTCTGAAGACAAGCTGTTCCACTGGTTAATTGTTCTCACTGTTACGAAGTTTCTCCTTAATTTCAAGTTGCTTCTCTCCTTGATATTATGATGCAAGCAACCTAAGGATTCTGTTGTCATTGTGGTTTTACTTTTAATGAACATTTCAGTGCTAAAGAAGGAAGAAGTATCTCACAACATTAATGCTGCCAATTGCGGCAGGATTAGCATGATAAAGATTCTCTCAAACCACCTCTAGCCTAAAAGCAGTCTTATTGTCAAGTCTTCTCAAAGAGATACTAATTTCAAATTGTGAACAAAGTAATAATGACAAGGACAAGCTGTAAATGAAAGGTATGCCTGCAACTGCAAAACAAGATACAGCTGATGTTATCTCAGTATGGAATTCACGCAACTTTGTTAAAATAGCTTAGTAAACACATCCCCCTTGAAAAGGATGTTTTATTTGTAATGATAAAGATCTGCCTTTTCTTTAAAAAAAATAAAACAGAAACTTGTCCACATCTAAAAATTGACCTGTGTAGCATCTTCATTTAGAAGTACTGCTGAATGAATGGCGAAGCAATGAGTTCTGGATCATCAGATTAATCTTTTGAGGTGGGGGAAGTGTAATCTGGGAGGAATAGAACATAAGGAAGGGGAAAGATAAATGTTATTTATTTAATCTAAACATGACCTTCTTTCTGGGAATAAACATTAGCAGAAGAAAGACAGAGTTTCTCCAGTGTGACATTATTCCATAACATCGCCCTGTCCTATAAATGTCTCTGGAACCACAGAAACTTAAGACAGAGGGGTTGTGCTTACAGAGAGGCTATCAGTAAATGACTTGTTGAAAATTTAATTCTCTGAATGCATCATGTGGTTTCAAAGGACAACACATTCTAGAGCAACCATCCTTCTTCATGTTATTTCTTCTGGAAGGCGGCAGTTAAAGCTTGGCAGCTTTATTTCGGTGTCTCGGGTTACAGTGCTTTCAGCATCAGAAAACAGTAAGTAGAGAGTCTGAAGGGCAGGAGAGCATAAAAGAGAGACAGAAAGAGTAGCATGACGGGCAGTGGCTTTGAAAGGGATAAAAAAATGAACAGCCACGATGACCAAACCTCTGAAAAGCAAAACATTAAGTATTCATGGCTAGCAACTTTTGATGCAGCTTGCATTTCATGTTTTTGGTTTGTTATCTTGACAGGGTAGCCCTAGCTGGTGACATGCCACCAGTTCTCTTGTCTAAAGACACTCACCTCTCTTCCACATTATTTATTTTGGGAAGAAAAGCACTGCAGGTATCCTTAGGGATAGAGTTCACACATACACACTTGTGTCTATGGCTTGAAATCATGACAGGTAACTGTTCTTTTGTTTAGCAATAACAAAGAAACGTTAAACCAGAGGATCATTCCAGATGGTTTCTATCTTTCTGCACATTTCTTTCAGTTCAGAATCTCTCCCTGTGTGTGAGTTAAAAACAGAAAAGGAATTATCTTGATTATTGAACATTGGTTATCTCTTAGCCCTCTAGCTTAGACTTTACACAGATTGAGGAATCAGTTTTTCCATTTGTTCGGAGTTTTCTTCCTCAGGATTTTTGTTCATCTACATCAGGAGTGGACAACTATGGCAAGTTTATAACCTGTGAACTTCAATGCCCAGAATTCCCAAGTCATAATCAACATAGTTGTCCATCTCTGATCCACATCATTGAAAGCATATTTTAGAATGTTTCCATGCTTAGTTTTGGGGGTACCTTGAGCTAGTTTCATGGGGGATGTAGAAAAGGTGCTGCTTTGTTTCTTTCTTTGAATTATATATTTCTCCTTCATTCTGTGGCGTCCTTGGCTTCATGCTCACAACAGGAGTTGCTATATGCTACCTTTCTGAGTTGAGAACCAGGGAGACTGCAGATCGTTCGCCAACTCAACTTCATCCATGACAGTGCCAGATATTCTTGCTAGTTTTTTTCCTCTTTCTCTTGTCTTTTCTTTTCTATCAAGCAACACTGTTTGCAGAAAAATGCCTAATAACAATATTAGGTCACACACAGCTAGAGTTGATATTTGTTTTTGAACCAAATTGCATAAACCTAATGCTGATGTGATCAATGAATAAATGTAATTTTCAGAGACTAGCAAGAGTTGTTACTAAACAAACTTTTAAAGAGAGTTTTTAAAAATGTGGATTAGATTCAAATGTAAAGAATTTCATTTTACCGCTGTCTTATCCACATAACTAAAAACACATAAATATTTAATATATGTGTATATGTATTTAATAAGATTCAGAAGCCTTTCACATTTTCTTCCCTGCATGTAAGCACACACACACACACACACACACACACACACACACACACTCCCAGGACAATACAGTAGACAATACAGCTGACTGCAGAAAATAATTACGTAAAGTCTCCCTTTAGATTCTAGTGGAAAAGATATCAAAATGTGGGTAGACTATGCTACCATTCAAGGGATAAAAAGCTAATTCGACAGTTGTTTTGAAAAAAATATGACCAAGAATCCATTTCAAACTGGATGGACATGTGGAATCCTAGATTGCTTGTAGGAATAATTCTTGTTCTATTATTAGGTAGGAAAAAGCAAAACCAAAAAACTCTTAAAATTTAGATACATAATACGGAAACAACATAGTAATAGCAGAAATATGGCCTTTTAAAACTCTGTTTTAAAAGGTGATGTACTGCACAACTGATTAATATTTTTGTGGCTTTGTGCTATTTTTTAAAAAAAAGAACACAAAACTTCTGTTTTAAGAGCATTCAATGACCTTTCGTCTCTTTGAATAAGTTCCTTATTATAAAAGTTATTTAGTTCAAATCCCAGTCAAAGACTTTAAGTAGGAAAAGCAGAAGAAATTTCCCATCAAGAGTTGTTCTTATGGTTGCAATTTTCCACAGGACAGTTAGATATGCTGAATTTTTATTTAATTTACAGTTATCCTTGTTTTTGTGAGCCATTTCCATTTTTCTCCTTTAAAAAATTCATATTTAACCTGTATTTGTCCATGATGTTAAATAAAGGATTTCTCTTGCTTCAGCTTGTTGTACACAATTTAGGAATGCAAATGAATCTCACAATATCAGGTCTACAGCAATAATAGAATCTGCACAGCTTATTTTAAAGATAGAAAGCCCCTGGGAGAACATTCATGTGCAAGAGTTGCATTTTACTTTTTAATAAATTGTCTCTGTGGTTCCCTCATTGCTCATTGGATGGCAGTGTTGACTTTTCTAATAGAATACAGCATCTTAGTTCATGAAATACTCTCTTATTCCATAGCTTTTAACATGAACACATGTATTCAGAATGTAGTATACCGTAGAATAATATACAATACCTTGAAATATTAAAGAATGGAGGGAACTGATTTCACATAAAGTAAATCCTCTTTTTAAGATTCAAACTAGCAGCCATAACTGGAATAATCTGGAGGAGGAGGAGGAAGAGGAAGAGGAAGAGGAAGAGGAAGAGGAAGAGGAGGAGGCAGCGGCAGAGTTAAGATTAAGAAATATCAACTAAAAGATGTATTTACAAACTAGAATTCTGGGTATCCAGTGGTGGGACTTAATATTTGTACAACATCTACAGTGAATGATTAATTCTCCATTTACTTCCCCTCTCAAAATCAATAACAAATAAATATCATTAAAAACCAGCTCTTATGCATTGGCCTCATTTCTTCCTAATATTTCTGTCCTACTTCATTGTGGAATTGTGCCAGTTTCAATCCTTCCCCAAATGCCAACACTGAAAGGAAAGCATTCGAAACAGTATTTACAGCAAATTTATAGCAAAGAAAAGCAACAAATGGAGAAAACTTTCTTCTCATTTTCTAGATTGATATCCCTCTTTTCTAGCCAGAAGGAATTTGAGGCAATTTAGAAATTTACAGTCATGTATGTATATAACAACATCTAGAACACCGAAGAACATGGCAATGCATAATTTTGCTGAGGTGTCTACAGACAGACAGGAAATGAAACGTAATTTAATAGTCCCAGAATGTCCTTTCAAGACCTGATCCACCCTCTAATTTTTATTTATTGTGCATAATTTCAAATTAAGGATCTTTAATGATAAAGGCCAAACTTGAATCTTAAATATAGGCTCATCCATGAAGCTTAATTGGCTACTTTTGATTCTGTTATTGGTTCAAGTACTTAATCTAGCCTCCTTTATTGAATTGGTATGACAGTACAATGTAGAAAACCATATACAGATCAAAGAATTGTTTCATCTAGTCTAGTGTATTTTACTGACTAGTAGGATTTTTATGGCTTTATCTAGAGAAGCACATAGGTGGCCCTTACAAGTTGTCCTTGACTTATGACCACAATTGATCCCCAAATTTTCTTAGCTAAGCAAGGCAGTTGTTCTGAGTTTTGCCCTATTTTACAACCTTTTTGCCACAGTTGTTAAGCAAATCATTGAAGTTGTTAAGTGAATCATGCAGTCATTAACTGAGTTATCCTGAGTTATCCTGAGTTATCCTGAGTTATCCTCCATTGACTTTGCTTGTTGGAAGTTGGGAAGGTTACAGATGGCTATCACATTACCCTGGAACAGTGCAACTGTGATAAATACATGCCAGTTGCCAAGTGCCTGAATTTTCATCATGGAGTGTAACTGTGGGGATGCTGCAATGGCCATAAATGTACTGGTCCTAAGTCACTTTTTTCAGTGCCATTGTAACTCCAAACAGTCACTTAATGAATGGTTTTAAGCTGAGGACTACCTATATTTCTTCTGTCTGGAAAGCAGGAAGCTGATGATCAAACTGCTGTCCCATTTCATTCCATCCTTGAGCTTCTTGAAGCAAGAAAAGGAATTTGATTAATATTTAAAGGAACTTCTGTACACGGCTGCCTTTAAATTAAGTGCCATGGGACCAGGCAAATTATATTTTTCTAACATATAAATATTGTGAAATTATTGATGTGAGAACTGAGGTTCACAAGTAGATCAACTACAAACTGGATGGGGCATTAAGAGTAGCTACTACTCCTTGAGTTCTGCTAAGTAGTTGTATGTTGTAAGATAGGAGAAAGTGGCCTGCTTACATTACTGGATTATTTAGGACTATTCTGATCTGTGAATCTCAATAACCATTTTTCTTGTTTGAAGAAAACGTTCCCTTTCATCTTTACTGTTCTTTAAGATTAGAACAGTAAATAAAACTGTTAGAGCTTCTAGAAAAATTTATTCTCTTTCATTTTAGATTCCTACAATTTAGGGATACTAATTATGGAAGATATACTTGTCATCAAAGATATGAACAATTCAGTCCTGCCAATCGTCCAGATTTATACCCACATTAGTCATGAAAGAAGACACACGATGATAAAGAAACACCATAGTACAAAACACCTAGAACATTCTCCCTTCCAATCTGAAAGACAGCATATTAAACCATTTTCATCCAATGTTGTTTTGTTTGTAAGAAAGGGGGGGGGGGGAAAGGAATGACAGATGGAAGAAATTATTTGACAGAAGACTACATTTGCCTTCCCAATTTCTTTCATTGGACATGTGTGCCTATTTATCTAAGAAGAAATTGCACCAGCTCTCTTATCATTGTTTCCTGCATTTCTCTTGTGCTTTCAAGCTCAGATCAGACAGGCTTATGATAACTCTCTGAAGAAATTTAGCTCTTTTTGTATTGTCTGCCTGATTTCAGACTCTTCAAGAATAGCCTCAGCCTGCAAACTAGTTCTGATAGGAAGGCTGTGTCTGGATAGCTTAAGGTGAATGCATGAAAAACAGAATTGCCATCACTTTATATGCAGTAAGAATGGCTGGATTCTCATATTGTGTAAACTGTAATGCAGCATGCTAGTGTGTGATAATGATTTAGTGTATGTCTGCATTTCTTTTTGTGAACTCAGTGTTATATTTGTTCAGCAAAATATGCAGTAGTTGAAATCATAATAGCAAAAAGATGGGCACTCTGCAGCCTCAAAAAATATGTGGCTCCCAAATTCTTTTTTCTCATATGGTTGACATGTTGGTTTCGGATCCCTCTGAAGGAAGAAGCAAATAACCCTCCCAAATGTAACCCATTCCTCCCACACTCAGATATGTGCCAAAATACATGATATGCCAACAGGTATTTTTCCGTCATCACCACATTTTCTCTATCCCAAAAAATGTGACTTATAGTCCTGGCTAGCAAAACATTGCCCTCCATTTTATGTGCTGGATACATCATCCCCATCCACCAAATTGTTCCTTTCATGGTGCAAAATAATGGAGGTCGTACCCGATGCCCACTATTCTGTTGCTGTTAAAATAATTAAAACTGGACCTATCAAAATCCCATTTTCTTTGGGGTTGCATGCTAATAACCCCAAATTCCAGAGGCCCCGGAAAGGCCTGTGACCTCATATTAACTGGGCCTGTTCTGCTCGATTTCTAGAGCCCAGATAAAATTAAAAGGTGCTGCCAGAGAGGTGTAAATAATACAATATTAACAGTCAATAGTGCATAGATTCCATTTTAGGATGGAAAAAACATTGCTTTAATGTAATATATAAATTTTAACAATATATAAATTTTAACAATAGCTCAAATGTTTTTGGACTACTTAAGGATCAAATGTCTCCTTCCCTCCCTCCCCATCTTTTCGACTTCTCCCATGTCTAACTAAGAGAGATTCCTGTGTTTAAACTGTATTAACTCTTAAAGAACACTTTAAGTGTCTTTGTCAACTAGTAATCTAAATGTTGTAGTTCTTGTATTATAAATGTTGATCAGACCACGTCCTGTGCTTTAACTCCTGTAGCTGATTAAACATTGCATGCTTGGATGGTTGTAGCCAACATATCAAAACATTTGGATATCCACAAAACACTGGCCATTCCATCTTAAATTTATAAGAAATATTAGGTAAAATAAAGAGCTTAATGATAAATAACAACTTGTCCAGCTAGATATTCTCATAATGCAGGGCAGGACCGTGATCAGGAACACCCTTATTTTTTCAGCTTCCAAGAGGCATAAGGACATAGCAGTTATTCAGTAACATCATTGGAGGGAACATTCCTCCATCTTGCTTTTAAAACAATTAAGAATATGTCCATATTCAAATGATAAGATACTATAGGATAGAATTACGGTATACCTATCAAAGAGCCGATATTTGTATCATATTAGAAATAGTTCGTGCATTTGATTATTTAAGAGCCCTGGTGGTTAAAGTGCGGTATTGTAGGCAAAACTCTAATCACAGCCTGGAGTTCGATCCTGATGGAGTTCATTGTTGACTCATCCTTCCATCCTTCCATGGTCAGTAAAAAGAGGACCCAGATTGTTGAGGGCAATAGGCAAATAATATTTCTACATTGTAAACCACCCAGAGAGTGCTGTAAAGGGCTATGAAATCTAAAATGCCATTGCTATTTACTTATCCATGGATTTTAACTTTATGGTTACATGGACCACACCCAGTGATGAGATTCAATTATTTTCCCTACCGGTTATGTGGGCATGGCTTGGTGGGCATGGCTATGCATTTGGCCAATTAGAGGTGGTATTTGCCAGGGACAGCCAATCAGAGGTGGTATTTTCCAGTTCTCAAAATTATCGCTATCCGTTCTATGGAACCTGTTGGATCTGGCTGAATACCATCTCTGTCCACACCATTAATAAAACATCTACTTTTATTTTGATTCCAGAATTCATAACAAAGCACCAGTTAAAATTCCATTGCCCAAACCTATTTAGCTTTACACCTATAAGCAAAACCTGAAGGCACTTTTGTTTACCTCAGGCATTCTTAAAAGGATGAAAGAAAGAGACAGAGGGCAATAAAACCCCTTTCACTTTTGTTATTTAATAGCATGTTGGAGGCCATGAAATTCATTGAGAAATCTTATATATATATGCTAGCAAGTAGAGAAGACCTGGGGTACTCAGTCAGTGTGTAACTCAGTTCACATTATCCATTATGTGAATGAGATGTGAACAATAATTTACTGTATCTTTAGACTTTAGAGCATCCCTGGGCAAAGGCATTCTCTGGCAATAGCCTATGGAAAATAATGAAGTGGTGTGCTCTCTCTGAGTCTTGTAGTTTGGATAGTTCTGCTTCATTGTAATACACACTCATCAGAAATGGTTAGTCCTTGGATATTAGCAAAGATGGTTGGTCTTGCAGTGGTGGGATTCAAAATTTTCCCCTACTGGTCCTGTGGGTGTGGCTTGGTGGGCGTGGCTATATGTTTAGCCAATCAGAGGTGGTATTTGCCAGGGTCAGCCAATCAGAGGTGGTATTTTCTGGTTCTCAAAGTTATCGCTATCGGTTCTATGGAACCTGTCAGAACAGGCTGAATCCCACCACCAGTCTTCTGTCTCTGAAAAGAGAATTTAATCAGGTTTTCTTCCTGGCTCTGTTCAAAGCTAGTACCTTTTGCATTTCTAAATGCCTAGAGATGGATATAGAGTCACATGATCAGTTCCATTTTGTCTTAGTAATGAAGTGTAACCACGAGCATTTCATCCTCTGGAACAGCTCTTATAAAAACAATAATAGTTGGGATGTCATTAGACCATATTGGCAATTAATTTCCAAATGATCAATGGAGAGAATGTCCTTTTCCCTCTATCTCTGGTTTATTTATGAGTTCCCATTAATTATGCCTAATTTTCAGGTGGCACTTTTTCCCCTTAATGTAATTCAATTTAAGCATATCTTTCCAGAGACTTATTAATAGGTAGGGTCATTTATATTGTGTAGCACAAATATTTTATAATCTACTAATCTTGACAAAAAGGCAATGCCTTGCTAATAAAAAATGTATGAGGAGTAATGGGTCCCTATTAATAACTTATTAGGTCAGATCACACAGTTTGAAGTGTCTATTACACTTTAATTTTATCTGATTTCTTTCTTTGGAACCTGCAACTCTTTATCTAGTTATTGACATTATTTTGAATCCAGCCTTTTGGATCATTGACCTCCCAAATTCCAATCTGCTAGAAAAAAAATATTTTAGTTCTTAGCCAATGAAGACTTGTACGAAAAGTGTAAGGGCCTAGACTAATATTCAGATTTTGGTTTCCTTTCTAAAGATTGTCTCTTGGTTACTACAGTTGTAAATCAGTTATTTCTTTGCTGAGAAGAAGACAGACTATTTTTCAAGTTCTTTTTCTAATGAGCTTCCTTTTCTAATAACAGCATTGAAACTTTTTATCAATTGCCTATTTCACCCAGTTTATACTCTCCCTGGTCTGTTTAGCAATTCAGATCTTCCTGAGAAAATGCATTTTGGGAAATAATCTCAAATTAGGGTTTGTTTCCATATCTATTCTCTCTCTTTTATTTAATATACGCATTAAAAGAAAAGAAAATTAGGAATGAAAAGAGAAGATAGGATAGGAGAAGAGAGGAAAAGAGAAAAATCCGAGTTGTGTAAAATTTGCAGAAGTCTGTCCTCACTCTTTCACACACACACACACTGGGGCAAAATAAGTTGTCATTACTAGAAATTACTCACTAGAAATACTTTAAAGATGTGGATCTATAGTATATGACTGCTTAGGACAAAGTAAAAACACCATTGGTGGTCTCCTTCAAGAGCTCTTTACTGTCTTTATCTTTAAAGAAAACTTGGAATGAATAGGCCTTCCTATAAAGTGGAACATAGGGCCACTTTAGTATAATGAGTAAATGTGCTATCACTTTCTTTGAATAAATAATCTCTCTGGTTAACTGGATAATGGGCTACAAAACATGAGGGTTGGGGACTTGAGAGATGCTTTACTCTCATAAATGTGATACAGTATAAATGCCATGCAATGTGACTTTAAAAAAAAAAAGCGTAAATGAAGAATACACAAAAGAAAAAGAGACACATGCAAATATATACTTCAAGAGATACAAAGGGATGTAAAATGTGGAATTGCCATCATACAATATGGAAGGAATAGATAGTTTAATACAGTAAGTAAAATTTGAACAGAAAGATGGTTCTTCCATTAGAAAAACAAAGTTAAGGTGCATTAACAATGAGCAAGGAGGCTGAAAAAAGATGAAACAAATTATATCATATTTCTGAATGATGTAGGAGAAGCTAATCTGCTTGTGAAATTGAAAATAAATGCAAATCTCAGTCCTGATTTCACATTGGGGAATTTTTGATGAGTTGCCTAGGTTGTCCTTTGATGCAGTGGCTCAGTGGCTAAGAAGCTGAGCTTGTCGATCAGCAGTTTGGTGGTTCGAATCCTGAGCGCCGTGTAACGGAGTGAGCTCCCGTTACTTGCCCCAGCTTCTGCCAACCTAACACTTCGAAAGCATGTAAAAATGCAAGTAGAAAAATTAAGACTACCTTTGGTGGGAAGGTAACAGTGTTCCATGCACCTTCGGAATTTAGTCATGCCAGCCACATGACCACAGAGACGTCTTCGAACAGTGCTGGCTCTTTGGCTTTAAAACGGAGATGAGCACCGACCCCTAGAGTTGGAAACAACTAGCACGTATGTGCAAGGGGAACCTTTACCTTTACCTTATGCTTTAAGGTACTGAATGGTTAGGTCAGTCCCCTAAATGGTGGTTGATTATCTCTATCTATCTATCTATCTATCTATCTATCTATCTATCTATCTATCTATCTATC
>JANHFQ010001308.1:208901-222111 GCA_032468035.1 Aparallactus werneri
AGAAGAAGAAGAAGAAGAAGAAGAAGAAGAAGAAGAAGAAGAAGAAGAAGAAGAAGAAGAAGAAGAAGAAGAAAGCAGCTGCAGTTGATTTGCAATTTCTGATTCTTAGGATTACAGCACTTGTTAAGTCAAGTGATGAATGACAAAATTAGAGCTTCATTACAGAAGAATGACTTGATTATCAGGACTGAATAAGTTTAACTGCTGCAAGTAGTTTCAGATGAGCAACTTTCAGTTTTATGTTAGAACTTCTGCAAACAGCATCATACAAAATAGTGTTTCTAAACCAACATTACTAGCAAAAGTCTCTTAGTTTTGCCATTGTCACTTGCTGCCTGATTTCAAAAAAGTATACCATCATCCACACTTCAATAGGCACATGATAAAACTTGTTGAAATACATCAAAACTGACCTATTGCAACCATTAAAATCTATTCTGTTAAAAAATGTCCCTGGGTGAGGGAATCTGAGATAAATCCCCAATAACCTGTGTTTAACTGAAATCTGGCACATGAAACTTGAATCAGCTGCAGCCTGACTGAATATTAATTTCACTAGGTGAAATTTTTATAGATTTTCAAAGATGAGGTCAATAAAAGAGGTCAACATCAGTATTTTCATTCTGATGGCTGTTGAAAGCTGTCTTTCAAAGGAGAGGTTAATTGTTTGGTTTACAAGAGTAATTTTTTTTGATGCTGAATTAGCAATACTTAAGCATATTATGCATGCATTAGTAGAGAAAACAGATTATTTAAGCCTCTGTAAATGAATCTCAAAAAGCCTTACTTTTGAAACAGAGTAACACAGTGTAACAAGACAGGGGATATCATTAAATACATTAAGCATCTGTTCATGTTGTTTGATTTGTTAAAATTAGACCCTGACTCATAATATTTGATTGTTTTATTTACAACCTTTCTGTAACTAGCAAGCTGAATTTTCTTTTCCCTCTCTGGATCTGCTTTTTCTTTTGCTGTTTCACAAAACCATTAGAACTATTTCACTTAGTCTTGTGATATCTAACTTGTTCTGTATAAATATTTAATATTTATATAAATATTAAAAATTATAAATAGATATGTATAGAGTTATATTATATAGTTGCAGATTATCCTTTAAACCAATTGTATACAAATGACTTGTATTATCTATCTATCTATCATCTATCTATCATCTATCCATCCATCCATCATTGGTTTTTCACCTGACCTCTTAATGAAACAATGGTACTCAGCACAGCTAAGAATAAAAATAATGTAAGACACAAATTAAAAGTTTAAACATCTTCCAATAATTATAGTTTAACAATATTAGTAGTACTATTATAACAATTATTTTTTAAAATTAAAAGGGCTAAATCTAAAGAAATCTTAAAATAAGTGTCCCTTTTCATAAAACTTCTAAAATCATGTATATTCCAAGTTAAATGATAAAAGGGTGAACACTCAAGGGTGAGGTTTTTACACTCAAAATTGTAGAGAGCCTTCTTAAGGATAACATATAATCTCTCAAACCTTCCAAACTGAGTGATAGAATTTTACAGGTAAATTTTGAAAGATTTAGTTGATAAATTAGTAAATCTATTTTCTAGAAAGAAAGAGTTCCTCAAACAGTATTTGGGGAATAGAAAGATTATAAGGTATATTTATTTTATTGATAAGCGGTATCTAGAGCTTTAGGCTGAATTATTATAAACAGAATAATAGGGCAATATGCAATATACCAGCACAAAAGTTATTACTGTATAAGGAGTCGATTAAATATACCAATAATGTGTTCTGCGACTCAGGAAAAACTTAATTTTGAGAATTTTGTATGTGTAGAATCCACATAGCATTTAGTACTTTCATAAATCATTAAGAATTGATCAATGTTTACTCTTTTTTGTTCTGGTCAACTATCCTAAAACTATTATTATTCATGAAAAGGTATCTATACATTATGCTAAAGGAAAACTACCTGCAATTGAAGTAAGAAACATTAGGAAACACACATTTTAAAATATGCATATAAAGAGAAACACATTTAAAAAGTGTATTCTTGTTTTCACACAAGAATGTGTCATATGTATCTCAAACTCTAATATTCCCTAGCAATATTTGTATGCTTGTGCAATTCAGAAATACAGGGCATAGAAACATTTTGCTTTCTTTGGAACACATTGATAGACATTTGCTCTCAAAACTCAAGAACCAATTTTATGGAGCAGTTGGTAGAGGGACACTAATACTGTCCTCAGGCTCTTATATTTTATATTATATAAAGTTCTGTCATGTTAATTACCTTCATAGCATCTGAAATTACGACCAGTTCTTTCAATCTATTCAGCTGTGATTATGGCTAATAGAGATCTACTTTACTTTCGATAATGTATTACTTTTCCTATTCATCAGATCATCAGCAAATGTTACGTATCAGTTGTCCTATGCCATCTTCTGGCTCATTTCCTGCAAGAAGATTTGAATTCTGCTGAGACCAACATGCTTTTTCTCTAATAGGAATAGCATGGTGGCGCAGTGGTTAGAATGTAGTACTGCAGGCTACTTCTGCTGACTGCAAGCTGCCAGCAGTTCGGCAGTTTGATTCTCACTGACACAAGGTTGACTCAGCCTTCCATCCTTCTGAGGACCCAGAGTGTTGGGGGAAATATACTGACTCTGTAAACCCTTAGAGAGGGTTGTAAAGCACTGTGAAGCGATATATAAGTCTAAGTGCTATTGTTATTGCTACTGCTATCAACAGGAGCTGAACGATGTATTTCTGAATTCTTGAACTAAATCAGCCTACATGAAGCTTATGGATTCCATCCATCCCAGCCTTATAAATGAACTACAGATAATCCTTGACTTACAACCATAATTGAGCCCAAAATTTATGTTGCTAAGTGAGAAATGTATTAGGTGAGTGTTAACCCTAACCCTATTTTATAACTTTTCTGGGCACATTTGTTAACTGAATCATTGCAGTTGTTAAGTTAGTCACACAGTTGTTAAGTGAGTCTGGCTTCCCCATAGACTTTGCCTATCAGAAGGTCACAAAAGGGGATCACGTGATCCTGGGACATTGCAATCGTCATAAATATGAGTCAGTTGCCAAGCATCTGAATTTTGATCATGAGACTATGGGGAGGCTACAAACTTAGTAAGTGTGAAAAAATGGCCATAAATCATTTTTTCAGTGCCATTGAAACTTCAGTCACTAAATGAACTGTTGTTGATGTAGTTGTTTGGTTGCGACTGTTAGCCAAACTCTTTTTCCCTTCATGCTTTAATGGCTATTTTTTCAATGTTATATCCTAACACATTTTTTGCTCGTAATCTCATTCTCTTGCAAGAAGAGGGCCATTGAGACATTAAAAAAAACCCAAGGCAGCTCTTTTTAAGTACCTGAATTAATATTCATGAATGTCCTTCCTGTTGCTCAATTCCAATGCCCCAAAGATAATTCTTTCGACGTCTACTCATTTGTTTGTTTTTAAAATTCTAAGGTTGCTACTTTGTATCCAAGTAGTGTCAAGAACATGCCTTCTTTTCTTATGCTCTTACAGAAGGTAGTAATAAAAGGTCATAAAAGATAAAGGACTGTGTGCACCTGGTAGAGAGGCACACACACAGGTAAATCATAGGTAATCACAAATGCGATATTTCCTTTCCAGCTGTTCCTCTCTTTCCTTCTGTATGGAAAAATCCCTTTCTGGGGATTATATTGTGTGTTATGATATAACAACTATTATTCTTTCAATTATCATAAGGAGGGAAAGTGGCAATTCAAGCAGAAACCTATAATTTTGGAAGAAGTTAAAACTGGAGAAAAGGCACCCAGAATGCAGTTTGATCATTTTGTTATGCTGTTTTATAATACTTAGGGGGTGATAGTATTTATGATTCCGGCTGTGATCTTTGCAATTTTATTTTATTGAACTCATGCGTATTTTCTGGAATATGTATTAAAACATCCATTTAGGGCAAAGAGGCTTCCCAAGATGCTTTCCAAAAATTAAATCACGCACAATAAATAAACATTCACAATAACAACATCACATTAACACCACTAATTATTCATAAAACCAGCAAGGGAAATACCCACACGGATTTTAAAATCAGGTATTATTTCTGAGATACAAAATCTGATACCAGCACAAAACAAAACACAAAGACCTGAAAGAATAAATAGATTTATGTGGCTTTCCTGGGGAGTTGGGACCTAGTCAATCCCAGATGATAAACTATTTCATTGATGGAGTGATACTCTGCAAAAGGTCTTAAAATTTGCTTTAGAACTCCTCAATGGAACACAATACTATATTTGCCTGAAATAAATATTATTTTTTTTCTCCCCAAAATTTTAACTTTGAAATTATAGTGTCATCTTCAATTTCCTAAGAACATGATAATACAAACCCAAAGGTGCTTTTTCAAGAGGCAACTGGACTTTCTTGTTTTTCTTTGAAGACTTTTTGCTTCTCATCCTAGAAGCTTCTTCAGCTCTGACTGGATGGTGGGGAATGGAAGGATTTATGCTTCTTGCAGACAGCTGGTCATTTGCATCCTTTTAGAGAGTCATCGAGGCCACTTGGAGGTCTATCTGTGTCCTCAGGGTCACCTGAGTATTGCAAATGGATATGGAGCCTTCTTGGAACTGCTGAAAGAACTGTGTTGTACACTGGAGATTGATAATGTCGTATCCTTGCCCCCTCCATAAACAAAGAAGTTACTTCTAAACAATTTCCTTTATTGTTCCTCACCTATAAATAGAATCTCACCAAACTAAATCAAATTACTTGCATAATTAAAAATATGCTTTAAGAATTTCTAGGGAGAAGTTGACTTAACACTCTCCCTCCTAATCAAACTATTTAAACTTCATTGTCCCTTATTACTCTGAAATGCACTCTCTCCCTTCTGGGAATCGGGACTACATTTCCACACATTACTTGCAAACTGACACCCTTTTTTCAGAGGAGAAGATGGGGGAAATACAGGAAAAAAGTAACTTTTTCTCAGAAAACATCTCCTGGCACAGGTTGGGCCTGAAAAATAGCAGGATTGTTCAGAACATCTTTGTAAAAATGAATCAAACACTGTATGATAAGAGGGGAAGAGACAGAAGGGTGCATTTAGCATTGATATACTAGACCAATGGATAATACAGAAAATGGAAGTCTAACATATTAAAAATAGATTTTGCAGTGGGAAATTTAAAGTGAGATATAGGTCTGAGTACTATTTTAACAGATAAGTATTTCAGATATTGCCTGCCTATAAGCCATTTCCCCATTGTCAGCTTATGATATCTTTGTAGCATCAGTTGTTGAATTGATAGAAAACGTGTCCCCATTTCTGTTATTGTGACATGACAAAGACTCTCTAAGTTGCTCATGACCAAATTCCTGAGTGTTGATCAAACTTTCTGGAGGTAATGGAAGGTATATTTGAATAGTATCCAAACAGCATCCAGGTTGACCACTGGAACGCAGAATGGAAGCAAACGTCAGCCTCAAAGTTCAAGAGACCAAAAGGAACCCTGATTTTGGTACCGTTACAGGAATTAGAAGAGGGATGAGATTCTTTCTGAATCTGAAGCTTAAGTGAAACATCCTTTTATGGAGCAGCAAAGGAAGACTTTGTGAGCTCTTAAGTCTGTTGCTCCCCCTCACCCCGCCCCAAGGCCAGTGCTATCTGTTCACACATGCATTTCTTCCAACTAGATTTGCATCCAGGATGGTAAGTGATTTCTCCCTCTGAAAAGCCAGCAAACAGTAGGTGGACTAGATTGCTTTGGAAAAACCAGGATCTGAATCACCTAACACCAGCATAAATATTTTTCTACTTCTGCTTCTCTGTTGTTGTTTTTTTTAAGAAACAGGCCCTTCGCCCTCTTTTCACTTTGCTTCCATTAGTAGCAAATCCCCCTTGTCCTTTTTAATTTTTAATTACCATTGTCTGTTCACCTTTGTTTTACCCATGACATCTTCAATTTAAACAGTATCAGAGAGGTTGATGTGAACAGTTTTCTTTTCAGCTTAAATGACTGCAGCTCGTTTAGTTGTTAATTATGCAGGGAGGTTTGCATGGCTGCGGCTGGTAATTTGAATATGCTCCTAATGTCAGGTCTGTGTCTGGGCAGCTGAGCTTGTAAAAGGATTATGATGTATATATGGTTAAGAGGGCTAATGAAAGAACCTCATTTAATCAAATCCAATTAATTAAATGAACTTATGATATTAACCCACCTTTCCGTGCATGTATAATTTATATTAATTGATCTTTCTGTACTGAAATTGACCAATCAGGTAGAGGCCGCTGACAGTCCAAATAAGGGAGAACTACCATTAGCATTAGTTTGATGCAAACTGTAATTGATGGTTCAGTGTGTTTTAGGGATGTAACAAAAGCTTTGTTAATTGTCATAAGAAGTTCAAATTGATTGTGTCTGCCTCAGTGCATAAATTTAAATTGATTAATGTTTGGTTCTAAAATTAATGTCTATACTGAATGGGGTGATACAATGCTTTATTTACTGGATTCATTACCCCACTTAGGAAAGGCATAGAAATAACACTGGAGTTAGGTAACTGAGATCATTAAAGGATGAGTTCAGCAGAGCCATCTGTGGGACAGCATTCTGACACGCCAAGTCTGGGCGATTCGGTCTGCACTCCAAAATACTATGCATAAACCCTTGGGCTCAACCACCAAACTCTGAAGACCAGCCATGGGTCTTTTCTGAAGAGCTTTGCAAGAGAAATAATGTTCAATGTTGTCGATAAGAAATGTCATGTGAAGAATCCTGGGATGAAGGCTCATGTCGATTAGGATTTGTGCACTTGTGTCCGATTTCTCTTAAAAACTCATTGGGGAGACACCCTCTCCAACTTGATAACTAAATTCAGTATCAGGAACTAATCATCAGGACAGAATTCGCTTCAAAGTCTCTTCTTTCTCCTCTTCCCAAATCCTCCTTCCATGTCAGCAAGATAATTTTGAATAAATGTATCAATTTATATCTGGCAGCGTTCGTGATATGCAAGCCACATGTTGGCATCTCTGTTCCAGAGCAAATCCTCTTTGGACATAGTTTATAGCACCTACACGCATCGGGACAGTTTGTTCTCTTAGTTATCACTTTATATTTCAGTATCTTTTCTTTTCTGACATGCAATTTTGCAGGACTGAAGCAAGTAGCCGACCAAGCAGGAGAGGGTGGTGGAAAAAAAGTCAGTTTAATTCATTTATAACTCCTTTTTCCCCTGTCTTACCAAAGAAAAACTTACCATCTGTTTCTTATAAACTAATGCAAACAGAAAACGTGTAATGCATCCTAACCTCTCCTGTAAAATGTCTCTTTATTTTATTGGCGGTACAAAGCCGTTTGACTGCTCTGCTTTTGCTATGGCACCATCATGTTCTCAGAAAGGGGAGCTTTCCATTTTTCATGAGGAAGTATTTTGAACCACACACAGTAGAGAAGATTAGATATCTTCTCCTCGCTGTCTTATTGAAGTATGGGATGCAATGTATCATTTACAGTCAGTTCCAGGAGTTCGAGTAAGGGGGGGGAAAGATATTTTCAAACAACACTCCATGTGGTGGCACTAGCGAGTAGCAAACATCACCATCACTGGTCCTGGAACACCTTCTTTACTTTTAGAAGTTTTGAAGTTGTAGCAACGGGTACCCCCCTTTTTTGATCTTGTTTCGTTTGCTTCCTTTATAGAAGATAGCAAAGCAAAGCAAACTCTACTTGTTGTAAGGGAAGAAGGAAAACTGTTGGCAGCTGTCCCACACAGCAATATTCTGCATAGTTCCTGACACTCTTGGTAAATCAAACTCTTTTCATTAGCTTAAATTGTATAATTAAGGTTCATCATTTTATTAGCCGATTTTGTATGCTTTATATAATGGAGTAAAAAGAGAAATGACGATACATCCATGATATCGTGGCATGTTTTGGGTAACTCTAATTCATGTCTGGCATCACACTTAACCGAGCCTTTGGAATTAGCTCTCAAAAATATCATCTGCTCTGTTTAGATTTTAATGGGCAAACCTTTATTCTAGATGGGCACTTGAATATTTTTTCAGTATGTATTGGCACAGGAAGTACCTTAACATACTAGGTACTTCACTGGATATGTCACACATGAAAATAAGACGGAAAAGAAACCATGGGGGGAATTTATTACTTGCATTACATTTTAAAAAAATAGAAACGAAGGATTTGTCCTGTTTCATGATATGTTGGAAATTATCACTGCAAACATATTGTGCTTCTATGGAAACATGCACTTCTGTAGACACAGTTTAAAACTCAGATCTTGCTATCATTTCAAAAAATAAAAAGGTAAATAAGAATTGCTTTGAAGATTGTGAGAATTAAATGTTTCTTCATCAAGCCATGTTATGAATTGATTGTAACTTCCCTATTAATGAAAATCAAATGGATTTCTGTCACCAATCAAATGCAGAAAGCAATGCCTCGTAAGTGGGGTCTTTGACAACTCGCCATGGCCAACTCACCATGGGACAAGGGTTACATTAATATCAAAGATATAGTCCAATAGAATCATTAATAAAAGTATGTCAAAGGAGGGACAAAATAAAATATGAATGACAAAAATTAAAATAATTTTAATTACTTTAAATAATTTGAAACTTTAAACATTTAAAATTTAATTTTTTAATTGAATAATTAAATTAAATTGTTGAATTGTTCTGCAGTGAGTTGTCCCATGATGAGTCAGCTATGGTGAATTGTCTCTTGGTGAGTTGGCTGCAGCAAGTTGGCTGTAGTGAGCTGTCCCATTCCATTGTAAGTGTAGTAATTGCTTACTCATACAGTATAGGAATTTAACCTGCTGCTTAACCAAGCCCTGTGCCCCAAAAGCACCTGGGGGACTGGGGCTGGGATATAGTATGATGTAATTATTCAAATCGCACTTTGGTGTTGTGAGATGTGTGGTATCACTTTCATATCATGGAAGCCTGAACATGCTTTCTTCTCTTCCCATTATACTTTAGGCTGGTGCTGCCCCTGATTTAATATTGTTACAAACTTTACCATAAATACTTCTCATTTCATTTGACTAGTCCTCTATTGTCATTTAGGGGCATTTCTGCCTTTGGCCTCACCTGTGCCTTCTCACTTGACTAATGATGCCCTTAGGCCACGTTATCTAATGGCACCATCTCCTGCAGTTGAGGCTTTTTGACTGATTTGGAAGGAGAGGCAGGGTTGGTGTTTCATGTTTTGGCACTCTGGGCCAGTGACTTAAAACCATCCCTCATGGTTTCCCAGATCACCTTCACTTTGTAAAATAAATTGTCCGTGATCCAGAATCCCACATTTTGTACAGCACTTTATACAATAACAGCACTGAATATATACAAGTAGTACTCATAAGTACAATTAGTACTCATTTGGCAAGCATAATTGGGACTTGTTGGTTAAGTAAAATGTTCTTTCCTTCCTTTCTTTTTCATTTCCCCCCGTTTTCTCTTTTCTTCCTTCTTTCCTTCGTTCCTTTCTTAATACAGTTTGGCTATCCAATTGATGATGAAATGTGTACTTTCTTTTAAAAATGTATGAAATTCTCAGCTACTTGCACAGGCCTGGTTTAGCCAACACAGTGATCTCAGCATGATGCAGTTCCTACCTGTGGTGTAGCCATTAAATATGAAGAGACCATTAAACAATACTTAATTCTGCCTCACAGATATAGATAAAAAGATGTAATTCAAACTCAGATTTTGAACAACTGAGCAGTCAGAGTTCCACGTCTTAATGGAGGGGTTTGAGAGCTTCACTTTCACCTAGGTTATTTAACTGCTATAAATTAATTGGAATTAATAAAGTAAGGAATATCTGACATTCTCTTTTGATATGTTGGGGGGGGAAAAGCAATGAAAGAAAAGAAAATTCTGACCCTGGTTTTATAACTGGCTGACAAACAGCAGTTAATGTGTAGTCCTTAATAGAACTACATATGAATGCAGGAAGTAAGCAGTGGGGTACCCCAAGGTTCTGTTTTAGGCCCACTACTCTTCAAAGTCTTCACAAACAATTTAGATGAGGGAATAGAAGGGGAACTCATCAAATTTGTAGATGACACTCAGTCGTGGGATTCAAATTTTTCCCTACCAGTTCTGTGGGTGAGGCTTGGTGGGCGTGGCTATATGTTCAGCCAATCAGAGGTGGTATTTGCCAGGGTCAGCCAACCAGAGGTGGTATTTTCGGTTCTCAAAATTATTGCTACCGGTTCTACGGAACCTGTTGGAACTGGCTGAATACCACCTCTGATGACACTAAACTGACAGGAATAGCTACCACCCCAGAAGATAGGCCATGATCCAAAGTAGGGTTTTATACTTAGGCAAGAAAAACCAAATGTACAGGTACATTTCTTACCCTGACTCAGCAGCAGTAAGTATGACAGGGATCTAAGCGTCCTAGTGGATAATCACTTAAATATGAGACAGCAATGTGCTGCAGCTGCTAGAAAAGCCAAAGCAATGCTAGGCTTCATTAACAAATAGATAGAATCAAGTTCACATGAAATATTAGTTCTGCTCTATAAGGTCTTGATAAAACCACACTTGGAATACTGCATTCAGGTTTGGTCACCACAAAATAAAAAAGATATTGAGACTTTGAAAAGAATGCAGACAAGAGCAACAAAGTTGATTAGAGGTCCGGAGGCTAAAACATATGAAGAACAGTTGCAGGAATTGGATATGTCTACTCTAATGAAAAGAAGGATTAGGGGAGACATGATAGCAGTGTACCAATATTTGAGGGGTTGCCACAAAGAAGAGGGGGTCAAGCTATTTCCATCAGAAGACAAGGCAAGAAGCAATGGATGGAAACTAATCAAGGAGACAAGAAACCTAGAACTAAGGAGAAATTTCCTGACAGTGAGAACAATCAACCAGTGGAACAGCTTGCCTTCAGAAGTTGTGGGAACTCCATCAGTGAAAGCTTTTAAAAAGAGACTGGACAGCCATTTGTTTGAAATGGTGTAGGGTTTCTGTTTGAGCAGGACATTGGACTAGAACACCTCCAAAGTCCCTCCCAAAGTTGATGATGTTTTGTTTTATGATCTGAGAGTTCAACTCTCATTTAGTTGAATATTAATATAATTCCACTTCTGTAGAGGAAAACAGGGATAAAATTGGTGAATGTATGCATGTTGAATTATTGATGGATCTTGGAGATGCTCCTAAACACATGAAGATGCTGGGGACAGATGCATTGCATAATGTAAGTTTCTTCTTAGTCCACTCAATGGAAACTATAAAATTCCCCCAGCTGCGATCAAGGGATGCAAGCATGACACTGATGAGTTTTTTCTCTGCAACAGGATAGTCCCTTTGAACCAGCTCAGCTCTCATGGACTTGAGCTTTGCCAAGTGTTGCCCCCTGACTTGAGTTTGTAATTGTAAAAGGTCGATAGCTTGCAGATGGTGCCCATGTTGTCACTGTGGAAGAGGTTGTAAAGTATAGCCCAAACCTCCTGTTCAGTATGACCATCAGGAATGCTAGAGTACAGGTTGGAATCTATGGAGCTTAGCAGAGTAGTATAGGCTCTCCTGTGAATTTGGTCTATTTCAGGACTCCAGGGCAAAAAAGGTGGATTTTTCACCATTTCCAGTGTTTTCTCCCTCATGGCAACTATCTGGATATCTTTGCTCCATCCTCAAAAATCTTTACCCCAGAAGTAATTTTTCAAAATTATTTGGCAGTGCAGGAGGAAAATTCTGTGAAAAATGCACTGGCTGCTGTCCATGGTACCAGTAGACTCTCCCTATGGTAAAAGGCATAGGAATCCCAGCACCAGGTGTTTTCTGAGGTTTTAACAACAGTTTTTCTGACTGCACATGTGCGGAGAACTGGGCATGTGCGAACTCCATTCTTTGTTGAGGCTCAGAGGGTGAGGATGTCTCTCTCTCAGCTCCCTGCATAGCCCCATGTGCCGAAGCTTCATCCTGTGCCAGAAGATCATCCAGAAGCCTCGGGAGAGCCACGGAGGCTCCAAAAAACCACCCCGATGTTGGTGCACCTACCAGAAGGTAAGATGTCGTGCAAGAACTGAAATCGCTTAGTGACGATCCGGAATATTGTGGGCTCCTTGCAGATCATCCGGGACATTAAAGGGGATCCATCTGGTCTTCAGATGGATCCTAGAAGCTGCGGCATGGATGAGATTCTCAGCCTGAGCCCCCTCAATGTATTCCAGGTAAGTTGATCATCACAGCGATGGGAGATGGAAGGCTGCTGGGCCATGGACCTCATCCTCATCATTCCTCCAGAGGTGTGCAGCAGGGTTGGCCACCTCTGGATCATGGACTGAGGGGATCATTGCTTTTCCGAGGGTCACAATGAGGATTTTGATCATGGCCTGCACTTCCGTCACAGCAGGTGCAGCAGATTGGGAGTTCTGCTGGTCTGGGGTGGTCATCCAGGTCATTGTTGTGCTACGCAGGCTGGCCAGTACCAGTCTCCGGGCCCTAGAAGTTGGATTGGGCCTAGTCCTGGGTACTGGCGTGGGTGGCATGGAGGCCACCATCTTGCTTCCGGCTGACCCCAGAAGTGTGCTGGTTGTATTTGGTGGGAAATTTCATGCTGTGTGGCCAGGCATTGTGGGGATCCCGTGGTTGAGCATTGCCATGTTGAGAGAATTCTGCCATGGTACAGTCTCCCTTACTGGATACGCATGCATTTCTGATGTCGCTGACTGTTCTTCTGCTGTTGACACTTGTCTTGCCACAAGGAGTGACCAGAGCATTTTTCAGCACTCTTCACCAGTCAGACATTTCACACTGGGGGTGTTGGTGTAGTCTGAATCGGTTTTGGCTGGCGTGGATTCATATGCTTCCTTGCATTCCATGGTGGCTCCTTGCTGCTGGGCTGCGAGTGAAGTGGTGTCTAGTGCGAGGTTCAATCCTTCAGGGATGTAGGTTCCATCTATGCCCTCGGTGGCATCATATGTTGTGCCAGATGGTGAAGCCTCTGCAGCTCTTCTCAATTGAAGACCTCTGGTCATGATCAGAGAGCTATGTCCACTTGGTGGGTTTGGATTCAGAGGTGATATTCAGCCAGTTCCGACAGGTTCCATAGAACCAGTAGTGATAATTATGAGAACTGGAAAATACCACTACTCATTGGCTGACCCCAGCAAATACCACCTCTGATTGGCCAAATGCATAGCCA